>APFE030628741.1:0-106916 GCA_000404065.3 Pinus taeda
AATTCTTCTCATTCAAAAACATGCATGTAAAATTGAAATGTTGGTTGAAACCATGGCTTCATTAAGTGTTGATGATCATTAGAAGTATAAAGCCTTATGATCCTTGTTTGAAGATTACTTGTGTTATAGTTTAGAGCTACACCCTTATTATTAGTATAAAAATATCATGTGACCTTACATGTGACAAGTATTACAATGTGAAAAGGTCCACATTTACAAAGTCATTAGTAATCTCATAGTTGAGATAAAATGAAGGGCACAATGAAAAATGCATTGAATTTAGAAATAAACTTTTAGCCCAATGGTGAAAGCCCTATCCATTTATACTCTTAGAAAAGAAACTACCTTCTTTTACACTCTTAGCATCAAATAAATTAAACGATGGTGAAATCATTGTGCAGTTGAGAAACATAGAGAGAGAAGAAAGAGTGCACATAAAAAGAAGGTATTCAATAAAACTCCTATTATGTAAGCCCTATCGCCTCCATTCGCTTGTTTTAATAGTATTTATTCACGTTTTTTAAATATATTCTCCTTAAGAAAAGTCAAAAATACCCCATCATAATCCGAGGTGTTGGATCAAGGATTGATCTAAATCACAAAGCTTTCCAATGGGAGATATTCTTTATTGTTAGGTAGGCACGATTACACATAGGTTTTTAACTAATGACGTTAACATCAAGGAGTGCCTTAAAAGTACACCCAATAAACATCTATTCAAAATTCCTATGGGATGGGGGAGAAAATATAATCATAAGGGAAGGCATGTAATTGCATTTTGCAAATTTGATATGTTAATGTGATGTATGTGTCACAATCGCAAATCCTTATTTAAAAAAGTGACTAATATCCTCCCATGATGTATATTGTTTCCAATCACTCTAGGTCAATGATGTAGTATCATCTCACTTATAACTCTCTCACGTCATGGAAAATTCTAAGAATTAATTACATGAAACTTATCAAGCACAATTAACAAATTGGTAAGGAACTTTCCAAGTGCACTCAAGCACTATGATGGAAACATGTCAATAATATGAAATCCACACTAACAATAGCTTTAACACCATGGTCGTGTGCACAACATATATTATTATTCAATGTCAATTGTGTGGTTTTTTATTTAACACCTTAATGCCAACATGACATGAAAAGCATGTCCAATAAAATTTTGACTCTTAGCTTCAATTGGTGGGTAGTTAAAGAAAGGAATGAGGAAGTGGGAATATAATAAAGGGTATTCATAGTTGTTAGCCCTTCATTTTATGAATTATTTTTCCTATCCTATTGAATATTTTGATACAATTTTCTCAAAAACTTGACTGTCATATAGAAAAGATGTATTTTTTATGGGTTATTAGGGTTACTTTTATATTTATTTTTTGTGTGCACATGATTTTATTATTTTATTAAATTGGAGGATTTGAATTGAACAGGGTGGTTGAGATCCCAAAAAATAATGTAGGATTTAAGGATAACACCGATCAATCAAAGAAGTGATTAGGATTTCAATTATATTTTCCCTCCAATCATACATAGGAGGATAGGTTGATAGACTAGAGAACTTATACTTTTTTCAATGTTATTATTTATCTAGTACTACCAACACCTCATGTTGAAGTAGGATAAATCCCATTTCCCTATCATTATGATAGGTTTTCAATAAGAGAATCAGATAAATTTTTTGCATCTTTATGTTTTCATATCTAAACGAGTGTTCCAATAGCATCCTTGATTAGGTCCCACTCAAAAAGAGATCTGAGAACACATATATGCATCTCTTTTTATATTTCAATTCTGTTTCATTTTCGATTATATACTTTTATGGTACGACTATTAATTGCTATATTACACTAAGATAACTAGTTAATTCATGTTATTTCAAAAATGTATACAATTTTCTTCGTGTCTTTGAATAAAACTTATGTTATTTATACTTCCTCCATTTAATTGCTACGATTTAGTTTATAATCCTTAGTACTTGAAGCATGTTTGATAAGAAATATAATATTTCTAAAAGCTATAAGGATTGGATATCTAATAGCATCATTTAGTATCTTAGTCCAAACAATGCATTAACCTATTTCTATGGGAAATTTTAGAGGATAATATTTGGAGGTTGGCTAATTTTTCATGCTTTTCTCGAAAAAAACATTCGCAATTTCCATTTTTTTAGAAATGATTCAGCCAAAATTTTGAGTATAAAATTATTTTACCAAAAGAATGGCTACAATTGTATATACAATAATATAAATTATAATTAGAAACCAAAATAACTTTATAATTTTTTTGTCAAACATCTTACAATTTACATATTAGGTACTATTAGCATTGGCCAAGATTTCTAAAATTTAAGATAAGGTTTCATCCTTAGAATTTTCCCTACCTATTTCTTTATTCCTTCATAAATGAATTGATATATTTATCCACACTTGTACCTTGTGAATGGAGTTACAATGAATATCACAAGATTTATGGTATGAAGCATAGAGAAATGGCTTGTTAAACTCCAACATTGCACCTATGCAATTGTTTAGAATTCTATTTAATTTCAAATTAAGATCTTTCTTGTTGCATACATAGTGAATCACACCTCATAAGTTTCCACAAAACATAGGTTGACATTTAAAGTGAGCTAAGATATTCAATACTCATTGTTGCATTATTATTCATTTTAAAATATATTAAAAAACAAAATATCATTTCATAACTATTTTGCATGAATCAACCTAGAGACACATCTGGTATATTTTTACCAAAAATTTGTAACGTATGTGTGAAATAAACTCACTTACATTTACCTAAGTGTGTGTTTTAGTAAATATAGATGAGATTCACAAAGAGATTAATAACATGTAACATATTCTTAAATCTTCTATAATCAATGTTTTCTTAACCTTATCTGAATACTCTCATAGTAATTTTGTCTCACAACAATATAGGAGGTCTAAACAAGGTATAAAGGAAGAAAAATAATGAAATACGATTAGAAACACCTAATTCTGAGATAAATATATCAAATACCAAAGTGATAATATGAAAAAAATCACCCTTATCTTGATATTTTGTTGTCTTGTCATTAATCATCATGTTCACACAATTCGATATGCAATATAAAAAATTGTGTTACTGAAGTACTTGATGCATAAGAACAATGGAATTTAATATATAGGAACTCATTGGATGAAAAAAAACTGCTATAAGTGTTTCACGTTTTTCTCTCCTTCTTAGGGTTTCCTCCCTTAGTGATCAAAATCTCCTTAGTGAATTCAATGCTTTCTCCATTTATGTGATCAATATCCCTGGATTTGTACTTGTTCTTCTTGCTATCATCATTCATCATAGGTACATGGGTATTGAGTATCTTGATAGCCCCCATGTTAATAATCTTATATTGCTAGTGAATGACTAAATCTATGAAGTCATCTATATAATGCATCTTCTAGGTTTTACCCATATAAATTCTATTAGTGTGGAAAGGACAAACAAGCCTCAAATACATAGGTATTGAATTTGAAATACTTATATGATAAGGTGCTTCTATTTTCTATCAATGCCACATACCTTAACTATTGAATTATAATATTAGATATAGAGAAGAAGTATTGTATGTTTTAGAAGTTTCATGGGTTGAAATATGTGAACTCATTTTCCAATTGATGTTCTCTCAACCCATCCATATTTCCAAATAACCCATATAACCTAGTTCATGTGTCATTTGGAGTTGTAAAAGAATCAATATGGAAGAGAAAAACTATATAAATGTACAACCATGACGTCACATAATCCATATCCATTTTGTTAAAGTACCTTGCCTTCACTAGAGATAAATTGATATTTTCTTTAGTATGCATAATGACTATAAATTTCCTTCATATTAGAAGAATTCTGTAGGGCTTCCCTCAAATATTTAAATGGAGTATGAATAACAATGATAATTAGTTGATGCATTTTGTTCGGGTTGTTCAATTCTATATGACATACAATAATATGAGTATATTTTTCACAAAATCCTTAAATTCTTTGATACCTTGTTGTATTTTAGGAATCAAAAGATCTAGTTGTGTAAAAAACAACTACATTAACAATTTCATGAAAAAGAGTGAATAGAGAATAAAATAACACTCAAATAGACTAAGAGATTGAAAGACCAATTTGAATTTCCTGCCAATGGAATAAACAACTACTTGACTAGATTACAGTTAAATACAAAATTCATAGGCAGAGGTAATGTGCACTAGGTATGGTTCCTTGTGCATGCACAACTAATAGAAAAGGAACTCTTAGATCCAATTAACTAGCCGAAAATGGAGTTTTATCATCTAAAATAGAGTTAGGGTCAATAATAAGGTTGGATAAGGATAGGCTGAGCCATAAAGAAGTGATAATTATAGTAAGAACACACACATGAAACTCCTAACTGAAGAACTCATGAAATACTGCAAGAATAGAAATAAAATTCAAAGGATAAGTATTCTTATGATAAAAGGATAAGAGTATAAGGTTCTGGATGAGGAATGTCCCTAGAAATAGGAAGGAATTATGCACTTGTGAATAGCTAGGTTATGGATAGGGAAGTGTGGAGTAATGGATAAGATATCTTCATGTCACTACCTAGTCAATGCCTAATCTCTACCACATGTCATCATACATGAAAATGCATACTAAAAATAGCCATACTATAAGTTGTAACTTCTAAAAATAGTAGGAGGTAATGCACATGTACACCAACAAGTGAAGCAAACCTTCATAAAGAAATGCATGGATCATTGCAATTCTAGAGAAACTAGAGATTAGTTTCTTAGAATGATCCAAATAGAGAGTGAATCCATAGAATATTATGAAGAAATATCTCAACTAACTTAGAAGAGGACATATATTTGCATGATAGATTAGGAATACCCAAAAATTGTGCTTCTTAGAGGTGTGAGTGAAGAGTTAATTAAGGCTTTGAACTTCCTTTGGAATGGAGAAATTTTCTAGTTAGATTATGATGACATAAACAAAGTGTTCAAAAAAATAGTCTTTGTCTATAAGTTTAAAGAAAAAGGGTAACATAAATTATTCCACACAATATTCAAAATCTATCGCTACAAATCTCGCAAAAAATGAAATATAAAGGTTGTTAGAATAATTGAAAAAAATGTCTTACAGTTATTGGATATGTAGATGAACACCATGAAGATAAAGATGAATTAAGAGGATGTTATTATAGCCTTGTTTATTTTCTTCCTCAAATGAAGAAAGAAACATGCCAATAAGCAAGAAAAATTTGAAGGATGGAAATTTATCTTAAAGTTTATAAACCTCAACGAATCTTACTAGTCTCTAATATAAAAACTATAAAATATTTGGGCATATATTTGTAAAAACATTAAAATTTATTATATTTTTATATATACTTTGTAGATGATTTTGTCAATATTTAATGTAAAATAGTTTTATATTATAAAATTGGGTGAATTATTTTATGGAAGTTGGTGAATATTTTGTTCAGAAAAACCATGGAAAATTAGCCCACCTATGAATATTAGCCCCTAAAATTTTCCATACGAATAAGGAATGAACAAATATCATAGTGGATTTCTATGGAATTTGTGAATAGAATAATCTAATGAGAAAATTACCTTCATTACATAGGCTGAAGGAAGCATACCAAGGCACATAACATAGCATGAAGTGGCTATGATTCATTAATGAAAGGTGTAAAGGACCAACAATACATTCCTAACAAGATATTTGAAAAATATAAAACGAGGTAGTTATGCCGCTTAGTAAGATCTCCATTATTATGAAAGGCTAGAGAAAGAGAAGACATACACAAAATAAAATAATTATATTTTAGGAGAATTGAAAATTATGTTTGAATATACCACCCCTTCAATCCATTAAATATGCACTATTATACAATAATTAAATTAGGGAAATATGCATTAAGAAACCTAAGAGAGAAAAAATAGCCCCTATAGTTAAGGTTATGGGGAAGCTTGCTGACCTGGTTTTACAAAAAGTCTTCACCCCCATGCATTTGGATCCAGGGAATCACGTATGTGTATATTAGAAAAATTTTGATATAGACTAGTTTAGCAGACTCGTGAGCTACAATTACTTAACAAGGATACCTAGCTAATATTTAATTTAGGAGAATAGTTACAACATACAAATGCTATCCTTCAGCTTGAAAATAGATAAATTGTTACTCTAGAAGGAATTTTATAGCACATCATTATACCAATTAATTCTTGGGAGCAGCCAAGACACTTCATTATTTTAAAAACAGAATGTAGACTCAATGGGTATCCACTTATCCTAGGTAAACCCTGGATGGTAACAACCAATACATTGATAAACTATAGTTCAACATATATGACCTACTAATCCCCATATAACTACCATGCTAACCATAAATCCCCATTAATTAAGATATATTGGGTAATTACATTTCTATTTCTATATTATGATGTAGGCTAGTACCTTTAATGGTCCCATTTTATTGTAATTATATCCATTGTCACCTATATACGTACGAAGGAGACCTAGTAATAGTATCATCAAGTATTTTCTTGTACATTGTATTCATTGTAAAAGGAGGTTACCCCTTGAATTTTTTGGGTGTACGTTACATTATTTCGATGACTAGGAACACATGCAGGGGATGGTAGGCCCCCATGTTCGTTGCACCAGGTGTAGCAACGACGTCATAGGGTGGTGGAAGCCCCCTCCTATTAGGGGGTTTATAGGCGGGCGGTAGCCCTCCAGCATGGGGTTCAGCGTAGCGGATGAGATATTTTCTTACCTATATATATGTGGAACCAAGGATGGGGAGCGAACCCAAAGATTGTGGGAGGACCTACCCATGGTTTTGTGCATGGGCCTTGCACATGGTTTTACACATGATTGTTTTCTGCCCAATGTATTTTGTAGATTCAGTGAAGGGAAATATGCTTATGTTATAATCCATGGTTAATATATTTGGGTTTATTAATTCTTTGACATGTATATATATGTATTGTAACATTGAAAAGAACATAATGAAATAATTAAACTGCTAGTCCCGGTTTTTTAGCTCAGAGGAAAATCTATGAGCATCTATTTTATGTTGTCTTCATTCTATATTTTCTACTTTAAGAATTCATTTGTAGGTAATTGTTGTACACGGGTAAAATCTACATTTGGTATCAGATTTGTTCCGGCTTCAAGGGAATACCTTTGTTGTTGAAGTATTTTTCTAGGGACTATGGTAGACCCTATTCAGTGGGAGATCTACGAGATCGATTCTTGCAGTGAAAGAAGATGGAAAGTTGTGGAAAGATAGAGAACGAGAAATTTATTGGTTAGAGCTTGAAGTTGTGGAAGCTAAAGATGGAGGATATTTTGGTGGATAACGATGAGTGGATCATGGTAGATCTGAGTACCAAACCAATCAAAAGTTTTGAAGAATACTTGGTGATGTTGGATTGGAAGGAAAATACCATAATACAGTTGCGTATATGAAATTTAGTATCGTGGAATGTATCATGGGAAGCTACAGTGAAGCATTTGTGGGTCAAGTTAGGGACTTTCTACCAATATAAGTCTCAAGTGAACAAATTCCTCCTACGGAAAAAATATATATAGCATGAGAATGAAGGAAGGAGAATTGGTGATAGAGTATGTAAACACATTTAATAATGTGGTAAGAAAGTCGTTATCAGTTGATATAAAAAATTCAGACAATGATAACTGCATAAGTTTTTTGTGTTCTCTACGAGATTTGTGGGATAGTTTGGTTGTCGCAATAGGTAGAAATACAAATACCTTGAATTTTGATGAAATAGTCTCATCCTTGTTGTAAAAAGAGATGAGATGAGAAAATATGCAGAGTCAGAATGGAGATGCATTATTTGTATGAAGACAATCCTTGAGCAGAAACAAAAATAATTCCTCAAGTGGGAGATCTAAATATAGAGGGAGATCTAAATCTCGATGAAAAGCTATACATATATGCTAGAAATGTAGAAAGGAAGGGAACTACAAAAAAATATTGTGTATCTAAACCTCCTGAGAAATGAAAGCAATGAGAAATTTGGAGATTGGAGGATACCATCAAACATGCCCTTCCTTTGTCAAACGTGCCCTCTTAGTGTCAAGCACGCCCTCCAACTTTAGATCTGCTTTTGGGTCCCTTCCCGGTGTCAAAATTTTCTCCAAGATAGTTCATTGGAAATCCATTCAAGTATTCTAGATATGCCTTCAGGTTTCAATTTGGATGTCATTTTCCTTTTCGAAATTCTAATCTCTGAAGGCTGGTAAAGGCACAGTGATGAGGCCAAAAAGAGACGCAGAAAGGTGATTTTTTAGTGGTTTTTAACCCTTTTGGCTGATTAGTTTTCCTCCAAATGTTTAGAAAATGCATGTCCTCATCACTTTGAATCAAAATATGTTGGCCTTTTTCTCATCATATTCCCAAAAAAGAGCACAAAACCCTAGGTGTGCCGCATTTGACAGGCAACTAGTCAAACACGCCCTCTTTGTGTCAAACGCTCCCTCCATCTTGTAGGGTGGTTTTGACTACCTTCCTAGTGTTAAAATTGAGCACATAATAGCTCATTAGAACTATTTTCCTATCTAGTTTCCAAATCTACCTTCAGTTTCCAAGATGGACTTGATTAGACCCTTCGAAAGTTGATTCTAACAAGGCTAGTTAGAAAGTGCAGAATGAGGATGCAAAAATGAAGTGTGATCTTGCAAGAAAATTTTGGATGTCTTCCTCAACTCCAAATGGAGCTCATTATTTCTCATTGGAAATATATTTCTTCTTTGTTATCATTTGACACATAAAGTAAGTCATTTGGACATTCCATATAGGAGAACAATAGATTTACCCAAGGTCACTCTAGAAGTGCAACAACCTTCATGTAGAAACTGTATTTTTGAAATTTCTCCAAAACCATGACACTTGTGTAAGAAAAGAAGTTGGTTTTTCATTATTTTCTTATGATCGACAAAAGCCTCTCTAAATTGTGTTAAATTCATCTCTGTTTGTTTGAAAACATACTTTGAAACAAAATAGGCCCTATGTATGGTAAATGATTTGTCCCTTGAAATGACTTCTTGAAAAATGATGCAAAAATGATGTTTATGAATTGGAATGACCTCATACTTGCTAAAACGACCTACCTTAGGCCTCCTTTGCTCAGATGTCTCTAATTCTATGGCCAACCCTAGCTATGTGCGAGAGGAAATTAGGGCTCAGTGCTTGCGGAAAATGATGATTTGGAAAAGAAAAATCCCTTTGGCATTCACTTAACCCTTTGAAAATTTACCCTTTCACTTGAATATTTCCTTGGACAAATTGATCTTTTGATGGTTTTTGAGAACTATTTGAATTTGACTTTTCTTTAATGAAGTTGGCATACAGAGATTGAGTTGGCAACTTAGGAACATTACTTATTACATATAGTGAATATAAAATTATGTGATGAAATAAGCATTTCTCTTTACAAATCATCCTCACATGGTTAAGAGATGTTATTTTATCCTTGGAAACCCTAAACTAGCTAATGAGACCTTGAATGATTGAATTTCAAGATGACATGACTAATGTGATGGCATGATGTCATTAACTTTATGGACAATGGATACTCAAGAAGGTTGAAATGAGCTAGCAAAGGGTTAATTTCTGAAACGGGTAAAGGAAAGCCTAATTCGACCTTTAGTGACCAAAAATTTGCATGACAACCTAGTGGAATGATAAAAATTTCAGAATGGCACCCTATTATGATATGAAAAGAGGATTTTTGATCACTGATGGTAGTATGAAAATATTGACACTAACATCATGAAGAGCATCTCACGATTTTGTTTATAGAGATTTTGGTAAACTCTAATACACTCCTTTAACGGTTGATCAAGCATTTTTTATTGGATACATGAGGGAGGTAATATTTAGAGGATAATATCTCGGTGCCTTTAAACAAATAGTTAAAAGTTATTTTGTTCACATCCTCTTATTCTATCATTTTTATTTGTAGTGAAAGTTTTTGTGTGTCCATGTTTGGATTTGATTTTGTATCACTCAAATTGTTTTGACATGCAATTTCCCTTTTAAAACCTACTTTTTGTGGTTTATTGATGAAGCATTCTCCCATTCAATAGAAATTAAAAAAAAAAATCTCTCTTTGTGATATTCCAATAAGTTGTTGAGAGGCTATGATTTTATAAAACATATGAATGTCAAAGTGAGAAAGGGTCACTGTAGAATCCTTGATTCTGTAGTAGCCCTATCTTATTTCTATTTGTATATTATAATGCCTTAATAACACTTTATTTCATATGCTTGATTGAATTATATATAAGCCCTAGTATCAACATGTGGTATAATGTGATGAAAAGTTATTACCTAATGAAGTATAAACTATGTGATAATTTACACTTGACTTTTTTTACATTTGGTTTATTTCCCATATTTTAATATATGTTATATCATTAAATTATCATATAAGACTTGGTTTAAATATATTACTAACTAGGAAACTCATTTATGATTATTGTGAGTTTATATTCATGTGTATGGTCATGTTACTTTTGAAAGTTTCATATTTTCAATCATGAGAAATGATGGTTCTCATGCTAAGGGCTATTGCTTTGAGATTTGTATCAGGTTTCATGGGTGATTTGGCATTCTCATCAGAGATACTAATCTTGATTTGCACTAATTTTCTCAAATCCACTACTCATGGACACTCATATATGATAGCCATTAATGTCTCTATACCATACCTCCCGGCTATCAATGTTTGAGTTACCCCTTTGGCTTTCTAGGTTACCAACACCTTGTTGCTTCATTGTTGTTGTTCATATTTTTTACATTGCTATGTAAGTTAAGGTTTTGTGACCATCTCATTATGCATTTTACCTCTACATTTCATGGAAATTCCTAGTTGAAACCCTCTTGGATTCTAACCATGGAATCCCTTATCATGTTTAAATCCATTGGAGTTCACATAATAGAGGCATATGATGAGTATGTAGACTTGTTCCACCAAGTCAGCTAGTGGGATTTACTTCAGTTGTTTCAAGGTTATATTAAAGGAGTTGTCAAGGATTTTTCCTCTTTCTTTGATAAGAAGAAAGATTGAGTGGGTTACCTAGAGATGGTTATATATATTGATTTCATTGTAGAAACTACTCATATCCCCTTTGAGAGAGATAAATGGTCTAAAAATTGTGTAATGTGTGACATTCCCTCAAAGAAACTTATCATTAGTAAAGATTGTGGATATCATGTGAAAGGTATACCAATTTCCTCTTTGAAATCTAAATGTTGTAATTTAGTTCTTTTGTTTCATTAGTATGCTACTTGTGAAGGGTGACATAGTTTGGTTTTTATTTATCATAAAAGGTTGTTAATGGCATTTCTCGTCCATAAACTTAATTTTTCCTTTTATCTGTATAAAAGCATAACTAAAATGTCCTACACATACCAGTTACATTGCAAGAACTTTGAAACATCACTCTTTCATCATAGTTTCATCTATATTCTAGTTAGACACCATTCAACATAGACGGGGGATGAATAGGATCATTTCCTAGATTGAAATGGTTTCAAAAGACCAAAATTACTCAAGTATTCCAATTCCTCTTTTATTTTTCCACATACCCCTTAATTAGAGAGTCTTGTTCAGTCAGCATATCATCATTCATTATAGAATCATCAGGTAAAAATTTCATGAAGAAAAACTTGTGCTTTGAATGAAAATAACATTGAAACCCTCAAACCTACTTGTGTTCACTTAACTAGAAGCATGACCAAGGGTACCACTATCTGTGATATGGAATTAAAAATAGAATTTAAGGATAAAAGAGAAGTAAAACCCTCTAGGGTAAGTCTTCGACCCAAAATTACACCTAAGAAACATGTACATGTAAAATAAATGAATCAATATGAACAAAACCCTCAATCTAAAGTTAGCATTAAACAAATTAAGAGGAAAATTTCCTAAGCAAGGTGAGATAGACAGTAGAATACTCCTAGAAATGATGAGTTTGTCCATATTGAGGCTCATCCTAAAACCTTGGCAAAATGAAATAGGCCATAGGTCCAAGATAATTTGGGATTCTTCTGTTGATGTCGCTTGTTGTAATGATAATCCTACAAGAAACATCCTTTTGAATGAGGCTAAATTAAGAACATGTATTGGTACCAACAATAATTGCTCATTGTCTCATGTCTTGAAAAGTGTTTTCGTTAGCTTATCCATGAACAGAATCAACTTTGAACTTTAGTTCAAGCTAAGGAAAGACACAAGGAACATAAATCTTCTAGTACTAAAAACAAATCTCAGTCTAAAGATACACATATTTTTATTAGCTCATCGATGGTGAAAGTAGTTATATCTTCTAATGTGGATGGATCTAATCCTGATAAGTAATGACTTTATTGTTATCTATGATCATGAATTTTGAAGTTTTCAAGGGATGTGTCTATTTTATTTATTTTACTAAATTTAGTAAAGGGAAAATACATAATCCCTCATTTTGTAGCAACCCTATCTTCTTGTCCATATAAATGCCTAATATATGTCTTGTTGGTTGTACCAAGTCCTCCATATTCACCAAAGGATGACCTTAGATTCCATAATGAAGGGTAACTAAGGTATAAAGGAAAATAATTTTCTCACCCTTTTAATTTAATTATTAATAATTATTAGGTGAATGGTAGAGATTTAACCTCCATGGACTCTGCTAGAATAGTCATAGTAGTGTTCATATATCAAGGGTTAAGATTTACCTCCAAGTTAATTATGTTGTTCTAAATAATTGATGTCAAAGTGTTTAATTAAAGAAAACATTATATCAACATATGTCATATGAACATGTGACATTTATACATCTCATGTTGCTAAAATTTAAAAAATTATGAAATTAAATATTATATTATTATTATAAGTTAAACATATATTCATTTGAGAAAGCATGGAATAAGATTTTTATCGATGAAGATTTATATCAAATTTATTACTGAGTTCATTAATCTATAAATAGGGTATGTTACAATAACATGGGCCAAAGCCATCACTTCTCAATATAACATGCCAAAATAACCATTACCGATGTCGGGTGCAAGAATTGTGCTTGACAAACTCCTCAACATTTAATTGTCAACTTGGGGGTTTTGTAAACTTAGGGACGAACCAGAGGCAATGCTAGAGATGGTATGAACTTTTCCCATCTCTAATCCCACTTCTTAAAGGAAATGCTTTGCATAATCAAATAAAAATCAATCGAGAAGATAATTGACACCAAAGCAACTCTAGTGCTAGAATGTAAAAGACAATTTGGATGTAAATAAAGTAAAGAAATTCCACACAACATAAACAATCTTTAATGCTATAATTAAACACTATGTTCATCTTTAGATGGATGACTAACAGTGTCACAAGTGGACCCTTGCAGAATATTGTCTTCCTTATGATCTTCCTTCGAGACAAGCAACCTATCCTTGCACTGTTATAATCTACTTGTACTAGTGCAGGTACAGTATCTTTGTGCAAAAGTATATATGACCTTCGTTATTGAAAACTTATGTCTTAGTGGAGGTGCTCTAAGTATAAGGGCTTAGAGCACTTTGTTTGTTATGAAACTAGCTCACAAAAAGATAGAAAAGATAGATCAATGCCTTAGAATTCAGCCTCTTCGAGGGGGAAACCTCCTTTACATTACATAAATGAAAAATTCTTGGATGATACAAATGACAAAAATTTGTTTCTATATATAGGAGTCTAAGGAGTCACAATATAACCCATCCGACCTAACAATAATAATATAAAGCCACAAAAATAACAATAGAGGGAATCTATGGGGCATAGTAATAACAATATGGCGATATTAGGGGCACAACAATATTAATAAGGGATACAACTACAATAGTAATGGGGTAATCACTAGTATTATAGCGACCTAACATGCCCCTCTCCTTCAAAAAAGTGTTGTCCTCAATGCTTGAGTAGTTCTGGATGTTTTTGTATAAAATTCTCATCCTCCCATGTGGAATCTTTAGCAGATAAGTTCTTCCACTGGATGAGATACTCCGAAATTGATCGATTTCATAGCCGTCGAGTTCTTTTCTCTATGACTGCTTCTGGTTGCAATACAATTTTTCCTTCCAAAGTCAAGTTCTAGCAATATTGTTTGAACTAGGAGCTTGTCTCCTATAACCTTCTTTAAACATGAAACATGGAAAATTGGGTGCACTCGAGAAGCTGTAGCAAGCTTCAATTTGTATGCCATAGTACCAATCTTTTGCAACACCTTGTAACCATAATACTTTGGTGATAATTTATTATCCTTCTTAGCTTGCTTGAGGGACATTTGCTTATATGGTTGTAGCCATAGGAATACCCAATCACCTACATCAAAATTTCTATCACTACGATGTTGATCTGCCTGTTATTTCATTCTATTCTGTGCCAACACGTGGTTATCCTTTAAGAGTTGGAGGACTTGTTGTTGATGTTCGATGTGATGTTCCACTGCTTGAACCTTCGAATTTTCTCTTAAATATGATGTGATGGATGGTGGCTGATATCCATAAAGTGCCATAAATGGGGTCATTTTTGTTGTTGTATGGAAGGATGTGTTATACCACCATTCAGCCAAAGGCAACCATTTGACCCATTGTGTCTGTTTATCAAAGACAAAGCAACAAACATATCCTTCCAAACATTTGTTTTCTATCTCAGTTTTCCCATCAAATTGAGGACGATAAGATGAAATATGAGATAACTAAGTACCAAGACAAGAAAATAATTTTGTCCAAAAATTTCCAGTGAAGATGGGGTCTCTGTCACTTACAATAATCTTTGGATTTCCATGTAGCTTTTGAATTGTTTCCATAAATGCAGCAGAAATTGTACTGGCTTTATATGGATGTGATAATGCACAAAAGTGTGCATACTTGGTAAGTCTGTCAACTACCACCATGATGACACTCTTTCCCTCAAACTTGGGTAAACCAGTGATAAAATCCATTGAAACCTCCTCCCAACATTGGCTTGGAATGGATAAAGGTTGTAATAGTGTTGGGTTCTTAATTGTTTCAACTTTATTTTGTTGGAAAACCAAACATTCCGCCACAAACCTTTGAATATTTGATTTAAGGCCATCTCAAAAAAATTCCTTCTTAACCTTGTGGAAAGTTTTTAAAAATCCTGAGTGCCCTCCTAAGGGAGAAGTGTGCAATTCCATAAGAATCTTTCGTTTGAGTTGGGAATTCTTACAGAGGTATAAGCGATCTTTGTACCATAACGAATCATTTTGTCAGCTAAATGTATCGGATGTACTAGAATCTTGTTGTAACTTTCGAATAAGTGCCCACACTTCTTCATCATTCTTCCATTCCTCCCTTGCTTTGTTTATCCAATCTAGTTGGATAATAGAAATGGCGCACAACAATGCTTCCACCTCCTCATCCTTTCTTGAGAGTGCATCTGCCACCACATTTTGCTTCCCTTTTTTGTAGATGATTTCAAAGTCATAACCCAACATCCTTGTGACCCACTTTTGTTGCTCTTCAGAGGATAATCTTTGTTCTAAAAAATATTTAAGGCTATCATGATCTGTTTTTACCTTGGAAGTGTCTTCCCATTAGGTAGGGTCACCATTTCTTAAGTGCATGGAGTATTGCCAACATTTCCTTCTCATAAATAGCTTTGTGTAAAAACTTTCCCTTGATTGGACGACTTTCAAAAGCAAAGGGTCTTTCATCTTGCTTTAAAACATCACCAATTCCATTTCCTGAAGCATCACATTCCACAATAAAGGTTTTTGTGAAGTCCAGTGTAGCTAAGACCCGTGCTTGGCATATTGCCTCTTTAAGATTTTCGAAGGCCTTTGTTGCTTCTGGAGTCCATGAAAATGCATCTTTCTTCAATAATGTTGTTAGAGGTGCTGCTATTCTCCCATAATTCTTAACAAACTTGCGATAATACCTTGTCAACCAGAGAAATCCTCGCAGATGCTTTATGATGTGGGGATTTTCCATTCCTTAATGGCTTTAATTTTGCTAGGGTCTACCTTAACTCCTTCATGAGATACAATATGACCCATATATTCCACCTCTTGTACTCCAAAGAAACATTTGGATCTTTTTGCATATAATTTCTTCTCCTCCAATAGTTGTAGCACCTTGTCAACATGTTCAAAATGATCCTTCCAAGACTTGTTGTAGATTAGTATATAATCAAAAAATACTAACACAATTTTCTAAGGAAGGGTTTGAAGATGGAATTTATCAAACCTTGAAATTTAGAAGGTGCATTGGTAAGGCCAAAAGGCATGACCAAAAATTCATAATTGCCCTCATGAGTTCTAAATGTTGTTTTCGGAGTGTCTTCAATCTTCATTCTGATTTGATGATATCTTGAATGAAGATCCAACTTGGTGAAGTAAATTGATCCATGCAATTCATCTAGTAATTCATCAATGACAGGAATGGGAAACTTATCTTTAATAGTGAGCTTGTTGAGCTCCCTATAATCCGGACACATGCGCCATGATCCATCCTTCTTGTGCACCAATACTACTGGAGCAGAGAAAGAACTTTGGCTCGGTTGAATTATACTAGCCTCTAGTATTTTTGCAACCATACATTCAATTTCACTCTTTTGGGCATAGAGATATCTGTACGGCCTGATGTTTGGAGGAACACTTCCTTGAATCAGATGAATAGCATGATCATGATCACGCATAGGTGGAAGACCTTTGGGAGTCTCAAATACCTTGGAATGATTGTCCAGGAATTTTTGGAGATCTGGAGAAATAGATGATTCTGATGTCGACACAACTAGCGAATATAATTATGCAATTACACCTCCTTGTTCCTTTTTTAGAAGCTTTGTCATACCATTAGAGCTGATTATCTCTCCTGGTTTCCCTGCAATACCCTTTAATTCAACTTCCTATCCTTCCGCAAAAAATTTGATGAAAAGTTCTTGAAAATTAAAAGCTATTGTACCCAGGGATTGTAGCCATTGGACTCCTAGTACAACATCAGCACCTCCCATTGGAATGGAAAGCGTTGGGCTAGTCAATACATATTCTCCCATGGATAGCTTGATATTATGGCACTTTCCAGAGCAATTTGTTGTTCCTCCATTTGCAACCATCACTTGACACTCTGGTGCTGGATATAAGAAGCAATTCAATTCTTTTGCTACCTTACAATGAATAAAATTGTGGGTACTTCCTGAATCAATCAACACTATTACCTTTTTCTTCTTGATTGTCCTTCTATCTTGATGGTTTGATGAGTGGTAATTCCAGCCAATGCATTACAAGATATGGTCGGATTCATTTCTTCTTTATCTAGGCTTTGTTCCTGGAGTATATCCTCTTCTTTTGACATTTCTTGCTCCTTTTCTTCTTCCTCTTCACAATCTATGTAGAATAATTTATTCTTAGCACACTTATGACCTTTAGTGTATTTGCTATCACAATTGTAACAAAGCCCTTTTGCTCTTTTTTCTTACAATTGTTGTGGTGTCAACCTTATAGGTTGTGGAAGACTAGGGGCAACAACACTTCCATCTTTATAGTTGTGGGTGGTATGCTTCCTGGTTGCCATAATTTTGCTTTCCAATTTTCTTGCTAACTTGAATGCCTTTTCTAACGAATCAGGTTCCCAAAGGCAAACATCATGTTGGATATTATCCTTTAAAGTCCCTACGAACACATCAATCCTATGCTCCTCTGGAATATTTTTTACCCTTATGTTCAATTTTTGGAACTCCTCAATGTGCTCCATTATTGAACCCTTTTGTTTGAGACTTATCAATTGGCTAAAAAAGGTGTTGCTTTTTGTATCCTCATAATGTGCTGTCAATTCTTCCGTAGAAATTGCCCAAGTGATAAATTGTTTACGAGAGCAAAGCCATTGATACCATACAAACTGATTTGGTTCCAAATATAAAGTTGCAATACGTACCTTTTGTGTGTTTTGCACATTATTGAGATCGAAAAATTGCTCCATCTGTAATATCCATGTTGCGGGATCCTTGCCATCAAACTTCCTCATATCGATTTTTGGAATATGGAGGGTCTTCGATCCAACATTAGAGTCTATGGAATCATGATTAACATTTCTTTTGTTCTCATCATGAGTTTCCTTTACTACCCTTTCACCATTAGTGACCATTTCTTGTAGCAACTTATTCAATTTTATATTCAATTCTTCCATCTTATCATCCATACCATCCATTTTAGTGTCCATTCCATTCATCTTAGCTTCCATGCCTTTCCTTAAACCAGCCATCTTAGCTTATACACCTTTTTGTGCAAGTGACGCTTGTTGCACTTGGTCTCGTAATTTTGATATATCATGTTGCATTTCTTCCTCTTCTTCATGAGTCATGATAAAGCTTTCTAGTTGCTTACTAGGTGTTTGCATTTTCTTTCCTTGGGGCATCAATTTTCGATAATAATGCTTTACTATGCCTGTTGAATTCCTTCAAACTAATTTTTCAAACCAAGCTTGTGCAAAAATTTAAAAAAACTACAAACCTTTTTTTACTTTGTATGAGCTTGATATTGAATCTGATGTATCTCTGTAATTTCAAATCATCTAGTTATAAAATTGTGATTTGTAGTAGCCCTCTGTGTCCTCTTTCCAATACCACCAGTCTAATCCAAATTGGATTCTCTAGGGAAGAGTTATGGAAAATCTCCCACACTGACCTGATTATAGACTAGTTCAATAGAGCGAAGTTGTATGACGTGCCACGAGTCACTATTTCGACCTTTGGCTCTGAAAAATATATAGAAGAAGCTACAGTCCGTCCTATTTTTGTACCTTCTTATGAAATTTCAATCTGATGCTCAAAGAGAAAGTTATGATGATTTTCCCCAGGTCACCTATTTGGAATGTAATTCAGGAGTCTGCAAAAAGACCAACTTCCTCAGATCATATCTCTACAAATATAGTGCGAAAGGCTCTAAAATTGAGATCTAAGGTTCAGTGTGATTTCATTTCAAATGGGTTTTTGTTTTAGCTTCTGAAACGTCGCAGAAAATATTTATAGCAAAAATGCCACGATGACCTATTTAGAGCAGCGAAACCCTAGAATCCAAAGCTCTGATACCAAATGTTATGAAACCAGCTCACAAAATAATAGAAAAGATAGATCAACACCTTAGAATTCAGCCTCTTCGAGGGGGAAACCTCCTTTACATTACATAAATGAACAATTCTTGGATGATTCAAATGACAAAACATCCTCTCTATATATAAGAGTCTAAGGATTCACAGTATAACCTAGCCATTCTAACAATAATAATATAAAGCCACAAAAATAATGAGAGGGATTCTTTGGGGCACAGTAATAACAATATGGGGACAATAGGGGCACAAAAATATTAATAAGGGATACAACTACAATAGTAATGGGGTAATCACTAGTATTATAGAGACCTAACAGTGAAGGGGGCACTTTTCCTGATTATCTTGCTCCTTTCTTTGAAGGGAAAGTTTGGTGGGAAATGTGGTAATACCAAATAGTTTTCAATATCAGCAAACCATGGGGAGAGAACTAAAATAGAAAACAAATGCTCATCTGGCAACTGGTCATCCATCATTCCTTCTTCACCTGTAGGTAGATTCATCCTAGATAGAAAGTTTGCAACAAAATTTTCCTTACAAGGCTTATCAACAATAGTTAGATCAATCTGTTGTAATAAAAGAAACCATATTATAATTCTAGCATTCACATATGGTTTGTTCATTAAATATTTGATTACTGGATGATCAACATGCACAAATGTTTGATAGCCTATAATGTAATTCCTAATTTTTTTTAGTGAATGCACAATAGCCATGTGTTCCTTTTCGGTCACGGTAAAATTCAGCTCAGCCTTTGACAGGTTCTTACTGATAAAATATATGGCATAGGGCAATTTCTCCTCTTCCTAACCTAAAGTTGCTCCTCTGGCTTTGTGTGAGGCATCGACATGAATATGAGAAGGGAGGGCCCAATTTGTGCCTCTAAGGATTGGTGTAGTGGTTAACTTACTGTTTAGAATGTCTAAGGCCTCTTGACAGCTCTTTGACCATATAAACTCAAAATCTTTGGCCAGCAACCCGAAAAATGGAGAGGCCAACTTGACGAAGTCCTTTATGAACCTCTGGTAGTATCCACCTAACCCTAAGAAACTCCTGACATATCTCTACTTTTGTGGAGGTGGGACCCTTTGGATGATAGCTATTTTGTTTGGGTCCACCTGCTGTCGTTGTTGAGGTATTAAATTACCTAGCACAATCCTTTTAGTCACTAAGAATTCACATTTTTCTGTGCTAAGAGATAGATTCATTTCAATGCATTTGTGTAATACTTTGCCTAGGTTAGTGAGGGCTTCTTGAAAATCACGGCCATAAGGTGTAAAGTCATCCATATAGATTTCCACTGCATCATGTACTAATTCAGCAAAAATACTGAAGATTTCTCTCTGGAAAGTGGCAGGAGCATTGCATAGGACAAAAGGAAGGACCCTATACGCAAAAGTACCCCAGGGACAGGTGAATGTGGTCTTATCCTGGTCTTCTGGGTAGATTTGGATTTGGTTGTACCCACTGAATCCATCTAGCAAAGAAAATAAATTCTTATGAAGGGTAGGGGAAAATGATCCTTCTTTGTGGCTTTGTTAAACTTCCTATAATCAACAAAAATCCTCCACTTACATTTTTTATTGGGAACTAACACTAAACGAGAGACGCACTCACTATCTGAGATAGGGTAAATGAATCCTGCATGTAGCAGTTTTTGCAGTTCTTCTTTGACTATGTCTTTAAGAGCTGGATTCATCCTCCTTTGTGGTTGCCTGATTGGCTTGAAACCTTCTTTGATATATATGTGGTGAGTACACACTAAGGGGTATACTCGCTTCATTTCCTTATAACTCCAAGTGAAAGCTTCTAGGTTTTCTATCAATACATTGCATTGATTTTCCTCTTCTAAAGAAGAAAGAGATGGATTAATTTTCAAAGTTTTCTCTATGCCAAATTATATGGTTTTGACACGGAGTGGATTGGAATTGGCTAAGCATAAGTCAATTGGATGATTGTTCTGGGCTTCCTTTACTTCTTCTTCTAATGGTAGTGAACAAGGAGTTGGACTTTGGAGAAAGTGTTCAACTAAGTCATCCTCATCTTACTGTCCTCCTCCTATGGTTTCTTCCAAAACATGCAGTTGGGCAGAATAAACCTCATCTTCTTCCTCCTCCTCCAACCATAAAGTTAAATCATGCTCTAGAGAAGGTTGAACAAGATGGTATATGACTAATTGTTTTGACATATGCCTATTCTTGATGGTCATATTCCCAGATCTGCAGCTAATGTACGCATTAGTTGTGGCCAACCATGGCATCCCAAGGAGGAGAGGGTAACTAGTAAGCTTAGCCTTAGGCTGGAGAACTAGGAAATCTGTAGGGTACTCCCAGGAGTCAATGGAGACCATCACATCCTCCACTATTCCCTCAGGGGTGACTGTGGAATGGCATGCAAGTTGCAGAATTGTTGTTGGTTTCCTCAAGGACCCTTGGAGGTTGAGCTTGAGCATGGTGTCCTTAGTCATCACATTAATGGTAGCCCCAAGGTCAATCAGAGTGTGTGGGAAAATGGTGTCATTTATGTGCACATCTACTACAGGCCTTCCAGGGTCAAAATATTTTGGATGTATTACCTACATCGGCATTAACTCAGATAACTACCCAATGACAGTAATGGTAGGGGAATCCCTTTTTCTTCTTCCTTGATAATTGAAGCACTTATCCTTAATAAACTTATTATAAATGGGAACATCTTTGATTGCCCGGAGAAGGGGGATCTTTAGACATAAGTTTTTCAATTCTCCCAGAAGTTCAGTTTCTTCTGGGGTAGGCTAGAGTGGTTGGGTTAATATCTCAAGAAAGGGTGGATTTACTCTAAGTTTGCTTTCCTCTCTTTCTTCCTAAACCTACCTATGTGGAGAGGGAGGTTGCTTATCGGGGAGAGTTCTCCTAGATCTTAGGTTGATCTCTTGGATTTCTACAGCATAAGCTAGGCATGATGTCTCTCCACTATATACTTGTTGAGCCTGCCTATTGTTTGGGTTCAAATTTGGCTAGGTAGGCATCTGGGGTTGCTTAGGTGGAGCAGAGTGCAGGAGATGTGGTTGGGTAGGTGGTGGAGGCAATAAGTCTAGAATATTGTTGAACTGGGGCCTCCTCCCTTGGAGTGGTGTATTCCATTGAGGTTGTGGTTGAACATAAGGTTGAAATGAATGGATGGTTGGATAGGAATGCTACTGAGATGTGTAGGACCAAGGAGTGGGTGTAGACTAGGACGGATGAGCAGGGGGTCCCCAAGAAGGGATAGTTGTGGTTTGGTTGGGGTTTTAATATGCATGGGATGACCCTTGCATACCTTGCTAGTATGGTCTAGGCCCAAGAGGCCTCCTTTGGGTTATGTAAGAAAGCTGCTTAGTGACCCCTTCAGTCCTTGATATACAACTTTGAGTATAGGGAAAGAAGGGCACTTGTCTGTGGAGTGGTTTTCTTCACAGACTAAGCAAATTTTAATATAGTTCAATGGACAAGGATGCCTCCCGGTGCATCTAGGACAAAAGATGGCCAGGGCTCTCTCTGCTTCCTCTTGCTTCCTTTTGATGTTCATGGTGTCCAATTGCAAGGCAAAGGTTTGCAGCGTATCACTTTTGAAATCTTCTAGCATATTTTCAATTTCAGCCTTGATCGATGAGTTGGAGGATGATGTACTGGCCATAGGTTGACTACCCCTACCCTTTTTCCCAGTTGCTCTAGAATGGTTTTTAAGGACAGTCTTAATATCCTCATAGGGTAGTTGGTAGATATATCCTCCTGCTATCATATGTAAGGTATCCAGAAGATCATCCCTTACTCCTCTAAGCAGGACCAGCTTCAGTGACTCAGGGTCAAGTGTGCACCAGGCCCTTTTGTAACTGAGCTGGAATCTTTCTTCATAGTCATCTAAGGATTCATCCTAGCCTATGCTCATCTTGAAAAATCTCTTCTTTAGTATCCTTTGACCTACAGTAGTCCCTATATTTGTTAAAATATTCTTGCATCTATCCCCAATTTGTGATTTTATCTCCAAGTAAACCCGTGACCTAGCGCAATGTTGCATCCTTGAGGGTAGACGGAAACATTTTTAACTTTTGCACCTCATTTGTATAGTCATAGGTTTAGCATATAAAAATAAATAAAATAGGAAAGTGTCATGGTCCTTTGTGGTTAGGCCATGGAAATGAGGTACAATGGAGGGGCTTATATTCTTGATCTTAGTTTCCCCATTAGTCTCCCTGATGGGGAAGGCACCCTCAATTCTCTCTTTATTTCCTCTATCATTTCAATTTTCAGTGATTGGTTCAGTAGGAATGGGTTCTTCCTCTTCTTCTTCCCCTGTAGGTTACTCAAATAGGTAAGGTTTCTCACCTAAAGGGTCTTCTAATTCACTGTCATTGAAGAAGAGAGAAGGTTTATTGTTGGATGCAATGGGGGTATTTGACAAGAATTTCCCTGAATTGTCTCTATTTCTATGAGGCATGAAAGGAAATGTTCTTGGGTTGGTTTTTGTAAGATTTTCTTTAAAGCTAGAAACTACTTGTAGAATGGAAAGGAAATCAACTAATGACAAATGAAAGAAGGGAAGCTACCAAACTACTTTTGCAGAAATAAACTAATGGAAGGAAATTGAAGACTAGAAGTAGAAGAAAAGAAAGTTGGAGACTAGAATATAGAAGAAAGCATTAATTACTTCTACTTAGACACCTCCCCAAAAAATGCACCAAAAAGTGATGAGCCTAGGTATTGCAAGAATAATGTTGCAACTCCCAGGGCTACCAGCTTTACTTATCAACCCGGGGTTCCTACAAACTTGGAGATGACATTGCTATATGCACAAGTAAAAGTGAAGGTGTTGCCTATTGTCACTACTCATTTGGAAAGAGACCGTAGGTATTCCAAGCCAGACTTCTATAGGGTCAGAAGAATTTTAACTCTTTGATGGAAGAAGAGAAAACCTATCCTAAGGGAGAGCTACTTCTACTATAGTGTTGAAGAAAAAAACATGAAATGCTAAACCATACCATAACCTAACTATCCATCCAAACAACTATACTAAGCAGAATTGCTAAATTAACACTAAGCTAATGTTGCTATCCAAATTGAATAGGTAAAGAGCATCAAAACCAGACTAAGGTTTAAACAAATAAACTAAGCTAAATCAGTTTTCAATCGTAAAAACAATCAGAGGTCGAAATCAATGAAAGGAAGATGTAAGGATGTAGTAGCACCTAGGGACTGTTGGATCGATCAGAAGATGGAATTTGGAGATCTTATTGCTGGGATTTAAGTGAATAAATGCATGAATGAGGTGAATGAACATGATAAACGATGGATATTGTGTCGCGAAGGCTTAAGTGAATGGATGGAAAAACAAGGTAATAAAGTGATGAACAGTTGAGATCTTATCGCACGGATTAAGTGACTAGATGGGTGAATAGGATGAACGCACGCGATGAATTACTAAGATCTTATCACACAGATAAATTCAATAGATGGACGGTAGAGACCGTATCATGGGAAAAAGAAATGTACAGAAATGATGGAGTGGGTTTCTAAGGCGCTAAGTAGTTTCTCACGTGCCTTTCAGGCTGTAAGTTGTATTTTGAAATTTCACGTGATTAGCCTAATTGTGTGACATGTAGCATGAGAAAAAACTTTTCTCACATGCTCTTGGCGATCGTGTGAAGTGACAGCCGTTGGATTAGGTGGGGTTGATCAATAGTGGAGATCGGCCAAGCTAGTTGGTGATCGGGTGAAGTGACAACCGTCAGATCAGGTGAGGCACATCGATTGTGGAGACTTAAAGCACAAAAAGTAAGTGGTAGTTGGAAAAACTAATCGATCAGACAGTGACTGGGATGGTTTTTTGTGGATCAAACGACGAGGAAATGATGTATAAAGAATGTGTTGAAGGAGGTTTCAAAGGGAAAGCGATAGAAAAACACAATGAGGTGAATGAGTAACTACATCAAACAACAAACTCCATAACTCATGTGAGAACTAGAAACCTGTGCTTTTCAGGGTTTCTGAAGATTCTCTTCCTCAAGTCATGGCGCCAGAGGGACAAGATGAGTCCGAGACACCTACTCACAACCTTATGGTGATCTTTTTCGCCTATCTAACCTGTAAACTAAAAGAAGGCATAAATGGAAGTAAACTAAAGCAAATGAAGCTATTGAAGCGACTAAATAGAAAACCATGAATCTACTTAAGAAAATGAGATAAACAAGAAGCTATGCTACTTAAACAAATGAACAATGAAAACTAGGAAACTATGCTAGCATACATGTACAGCAAAGAGGAACTTTGGCTTCTTGGGTCGAGCCCTAACCCAAGAGCTTCAACCCTTTGATTTAACTCAGAGTTGCCTTAAAACAAAACTCATTCTCATTATGAAAACCATGGATTACATAACATACTATCACACGTCTTATAGCTCATAAATAAAGCAATGTTTTTACAATAGAAGTCTGAATCCTAATGAGGTCCTAAGCCTCTCTACTTGTACACTTAATAAACTAGTTTCTATCACTTTCCATTGCTCGACTGTCTTCTAGTCTCTAGAGTGATGGTCGTTTGCACTCCGATGATGGAGGAATATTCGAATGGAGGGTAGTAAATGAGGAGGATTTACTTCCTATAATTACTCTCCCTTGTCCCATTCGCGTTTTGACCAAGGTCTTTGCCATAGTTCATTGCTTTTATCCTTTATGCCTGCATTTTTCCTTGCTTTTATCCTTTATTTCTACATTACATGAAATTTAGACCAAAAAGAAAAATATCCAACTCTAACTCATCTCATAAACAAAGTCTAATCAAAAGTATGCAATACGTTGTGAGAATAGTTAGTTTGACTAAGCTAGGAGGTGATTTAAGGACAATTAAGGCCCATATAATTACTCAATGATGAGGCTCATCAATCACCACATGCACATCAAAGAAGAAGACATATATAAGACTCCATTTTGTACAAGGTATGGGAACTATGAGTTTGTGGTGATTTCTTTTGGTCTTAGCCATGCTCTAGTCACCTTCATGTGTTTGATGAACAATGTGTTGCGCCCTTACCTGGATAAATTTGTGATATTATTTTCTGATTATATATTGGTCTATTCAAAGAATGAGGAGGAGCATGTAGATCACCTAGAATTAATATTGAGATTGTTGATAGAGAATAAGTTGTATGTTAATCTTCATGAGTGCAGTTTCCTTCAAGGTTAGATCCATTATGTGGGACATGTTGTTTACAAAGAAGGGATAGTAGTGAATCTATAGAAGATTAAAGTTATCATGGAATGTCTAGCTCCAAGGAATGTGGATGAAGTAAGATCATTCACGGTACTATCATGTTATTATACGAAATTTATTAGGAAATTCTCCAAGATTGGTTATCCTATAACATCCTTGCAAAGAAAAGGAAAGAAGTCTGAATGGACTGTTGAGTGTGCACCTATATTTGATCAGTTGAAGCATTTTCTTACCAATGCTCTGGTTTTGAAGATTATGGATCCTTATAAGGAGTTTATGATTTGTACAAATCCTTGCAAGGAAGGAGTTGGTCGAGCCTTGATGTAGGAAGGATGAGTGGTTTTCTATGAATCATGAAATATGCATGAGCATGAGAAAAAATATCTAATTCATGATCTCCAGTGGGAAACTATTATTCACACATTGAAGATGTGGAGGCATTATCTCCTTGACAATAGGTTTGTTTTGTTGAGTGATCATAGTAGACAGAGATACATGCTTGACTAACCTAATTTGAATGCAAGGCAAGCTAGATGGTTGGGTACTTAGTGAGTTTGATTTTGAGATTAGGTACATCAAGGACAAACAGACCAGGGTTGTAGATGATCTCAGTAGGAGAGTACATGCGAATCATATTTTATCTCTAAGCTCTTACAGGATTGATTTACTAATGTGGATCTTACAGGTAGGACATGATGATGAGAGGTAACAACGGATATAGGAGACAATCTGGAAACAAGATGAGGGTGATCAGGATGAGGAGTATTACCTCACATCGCATGTCTTGGTTAGATTCAGGAGCAGGATCTATGTGTTAGATACTAGTGAATTGAAGCAATTTATTTTGAGAGAATTTCATGTTAAGAAATATTCAAACCATGTAGGATACCAAAAGTCTTGGATAGTATTTAATAGGTTCTACTATTGCCTATATTTGAAGAAAGAGGTAGTTGAGGTTATTGCTAAGTGCTTTGACTCTCAAGAGGTGAAAGTTCAATGCAAGGTTCCCACTAGTTTATTGCAACCTATTTTCATTCTGGAATGGAAATGGGAGGTCATTTCTAGGAATTTCATTAAAGGTTTTCCAAGGACATCAATGTAGTATGACTCTATCATGGTTTTGGTTTACAAGTTGAACAAGGTAGCTCACTTCGTTGTAGTAAAGTCTACTAATTCATCTAGTGAACCGGCTCCGGTATTCATTAAGGAGATAATGAGGTTGCATGGAGTTCCCAAGAAGATTATACTAGACAGGGATGCCAAGTTCACTTCCAAGTTTTGGAAGGAATTTTTTGCAGGCTTGGGGATAGAGTTAGCGTTCAGTAGAATTTATCATTTAAAAATAGATGGAGAAACAGAAAGGATTAACATGATTCTTGACAATATATTGATGATATATATCATCCATTAGTAGAGGAAGTGAGAAGAGTATATTCCACTAGTTTAGTTTTCTTATAACATTTGGTGCAAGAAACCGTGAAGATGAGTCCTTTTGAGGCTCTCTATGGGAAGATTTGTAATACTCCTATCATCTAGAGTGATCCAATCAAAAGTATGTTAATTGGATTGGATATGTTGGAAAAGGTGAAGTATAAGGTGTAGGTTATCAAAAGGAATTTGAAGGAAAGAAAGGAAATGAAGAAGAGACATGCAGATCAATTTTAGGTTGGGGAGCATGTATACTTGCGTATCAAGCTGAAGAAGAGTTCCTTGAGGATTTGGTCATGTTCCAAGTTGGCACTGTGGCATTGTGGGCCTTTAGAGATCCTTGATAGGATTAGACCAGTGACATACATACTTTCTCTACCTCCATTAGTGAAAGTCTATTATGTTTTTCATGTTTCATTGCTTAAGAGATATTTACAGGATGTTGATCATGTGATTGATTGGTCTATATTGTAGGTGGAACTAGAGAGAGAGTTCTAGCCAGAGCCACAATGTATGCTGCAGTAGAAAGAATTCATGCTTCGAAATCAAGCAATAAAGAAAGTTAAAGTGCAGTGGAAGCACTTTAGGACCGATGAATATATATGGGATATGGTTAATTAGATGTAGGAAGTATTTCCTTCTATATATGTTCGTTGAAGAAAATTAATTATATGTGTGTGTGTGTTTCATTATAAATACTACATCGAGTTGTGTTATAAAGATCCAATAAGTAGTATGTTTATCCTGTTTCAGTAGTTGTCATTGTAAATAATGCATCAAGATATGTTTATAAAGATTCATAAGTAGTATGCTTTGTTGGTCATAAGTGTCATAGAACACTGAGGATGGTGTTCCCCCAATAGGGAGTGGTTTCTAACAACCCCAAGTGATACTTCGATGCAAAAAAGAAA
The DNA here is from genome assembly GCA_000404065.3 of Pinus taeda. Taxonomy (NCBI): domain Eukaryota; kingdom Viridiplantae; phylum Streptophyta; class Pinopsida; order Pinales; family Pinaceae; genus Pinus; species Pinus taeda. The sequence continues at coordinate 28,698 of APFE030628741.1, forward strand.
AACATCAACAAAGCTCATGGAACACATATTCCAACGAGAGGATAAAATATCACATTGGGGTCACTTGTGGTTAATTAATGGCCTAGGATATTGGTATTCACATTAGAAAAAGGAAATTAATTCAAATAAATAAAGGAAATTAGGAGAAAAAGAAGATGAAGAGACAAGAATATTCATGCAAGGGAAATTAAAGAGAAAATAAAAGAAAATGAAAGAAAAGAGGAAAGGAAAAGGAAGAGATGATGAGCCTCATCATTCGGTAATTATATGGGACTTAATTCACCTCCTAGCTTAGTCAAACCAACTTTTATCACAACTTATTAGATGTTTTTTATTATATTTTTTTTATGAGATGAGTTAGAGTGGGATATCATGGCTAGTGGACTAATATGCATTGAATGCGGGTTTGCAGGATAAAATCAAGGAATTTTGGCAAAGACTAAGGTTGAAACTTGAGTGGGGCAAGGGAGAGGGATTGTAGGAGGAAAATCTTCCTCATTTACTTCTCCCCCATTCGAATATTCCTCCATTTATCACACCAACTTAGAGTGAAAGCAACCAAGCCATGAGGATTAGAAGGCAACCAAGCAAGTGAGAGACAAAGAGCTAGTTTATCTTGAGTTTGGGAGCCGAGCCTCCCTCATTTTAAGGAATTCGTTGGGTGCATAGATCCTCATTAGGATTCAAATTTTTGTTGTTAAAACTCTAAGTTATTTTCAAGCTCCAGACATATGGAAGATTTTGATGTAATTTTCTATTTTGGTAATAAGAATGAGTTTTGTTCTGAACCAGCACTATGTTAACATAGAGGGCTGACGCTCTTGGGTTAGGGCGCAACCCTAGCAGCCAAGGCTAATATTTTTGTATTTGTATGTTTAGCTTAGTTTCATAGCTTCATTGTTATTTTTTCTTTAGAGGTATTTTCATTGCAAGTAGGGTATATTTGATTGGTTGTTTATTAGTTTTCTTCCATTTGTGCCTTACTTCAGTAGTAGGTTGGTAGGGATAAAAGAAGCATGACAAGGCTATGAGAAGGTGTCTTGGCCTCACTTCTTCCCTCTGGGATCATTATTTGAGGAAGGGACCCTTATGCAGCCCCAAAAATACAGATTTCTATTTCTTTCATAAGCTTTAGAGTTTACTGTATTTAAGCTATCATTTGATCAGTATTGAAAAGTAGGGTTGCATTTCCATCTCTTCTATCTTCATCCTTGTGGTATATATCATCCATCATTCCATTCCTTTCAGCTACTTTCCTCATGCATAAGGTAGACAGTTAGTTCATTAATTTTGCTTTTCTAGAATATGAGAATGCTTCTTGTTTACATGAATTTTGGAAATTATTCATTTTTGATGTAGAGCAGGTGCTTCAGCAGTAGATAGAGACCTCATAGCTGGCAATCACCTTCCAGCCATCATCCACCATAATCATTCCTTGCCTTCACCATTGCCTTCACTAATTTCATCATGTTACATATAAATTCTTCCAAGCACATTAAGCAAACCCAAAAATCTCCTAACCTTGCTATTGGATTATGAGTGATCCTAGTCCTTTTCTCACTCCATTCTAGCCATCAACCACCTTCCCTAAGCCTTCCATCACCTCCAAAACCTCTCATTTTTCTCTTGGATGTATCTGATAGATATACAAGGAATCTTGTAGGTTTCTAGTACATCCTGTAGGTTTTCCTATAGTGGCTTCTTTTGAGGCCGAATTCAGGGAAAACCTCTAGGAAGCCCTGAAAGGTCACCCAAGGGTCTCCCACACAATCCAACGATCTCCTAAACCTTCCAGCGATCCTCAAATATCCCTAAACCGCCTACCACATCACCACAAGAGATTAGTTGGCATATTTGATTTTGCATGAAAAGAAAAAAAAAACAGAGTTATTTCAGTCCCTTTACTTCCACAATAGTGATGTTTGATGCTTTTCACTTCCATGCTTAGATAGTAGCATTTGGTTCATGTTAATTTAGCATTATTGCAAAGCATAGTTTGTAAAAAGTTAATTAGGAAATGATGTGATTTACTGTTGAATTTCAGTCCTTTTCATTATTGCAATAGATAAGCTCTCTGTTAGAGTAGATTTCCCTTTCTTTCATCAAGAAACCAAGCTTCTTTTGAATCCATAGAATTCTGGCTTGAAAACCCCCAATGGTCTCTCACCAACTAAACAGGTGACAAAAGGCAGAACCATCACTTTTAATTGTGTATACAACACTCTCACCTCCAAGTTTGTATGAACCTCAAGTTGATAAAGTAAAGCTGGTAGCCTAGGAGTTGCAACATTCTTGCTGCAATACTGGTGCTCATCACTTTTTTGGGTCGTTGCTGGGGAGGTGTCTGAGTAATATGTGATTAATTCTTTCTTTATTCTATTTCTTATTTCTAATATTCTACCATTAGTTTTATTTATGCAAAATTAATTTAGTTGCTTCCTTTCTCATTCTCCATTCTCTCGTTTCCTTTCCATTCTGCAAGCAAGATTTCAATTCAGAAAATAGTTTTTCATTTGTAGGTTTTATCCCTGTATAGAAATTACCTACATATGACTTCTAAAACACAAAAAATAAACAATGTGAGAGCGTAACACATAAAAAACACATATACATAGAGATTTTCCCCTGGGTCCCAAAATGAGGACTACCAGCTTGATTTTTCATTATATTCCTTTCAAGGTTACAATACATATTTATACACATCGAAGCATGCAATACCATGGACCGAAAAACCATCACATCCAAAAACCATGGAATGAAAACTGTCGCGTCCAAAACGATGTGTGAAAAATCATGCACAAAACCATAGGTAGGTTTGCCCAACCTAATATAGGGTCCAAAAACAAAATTTTCTGGGGTGGTGCCCTGGAACCCATAGAGTGGGGTTACCTGCACCCCTCAAACCCCCTGTGACTCCCCACGCTACGCACTCGGCATAACAAAAGGGGGGCTTTCCCCCCTTCTAACCCCCTGGTTAACTACGTGGGCTAGTTGTGGAAAGAATATAACACAACCTAACATTTTCCCACTTGTTGTTTTCTTTCCACAGGGGGCCACAAGAGAGCTTAGTCATTTATCCACCCTACAAATGGCCATTGTTTCTCTACACCAAGAGAAGTTCTTAGAGCTCACAGATTTTGTCAATGCATCTATAGTATTCTTTAAAGTGTCCACCTTTACCAGCAACACCTTTTTGTCTTCTATCATATCCCTCACAAAGTGATACTGAAGATCAATGTGTTTTGTCTTTAAATGATATGTAGGGTTCTTTGCCAAGAAAATTGCACTTTGGCTGTCACAGTCTATCCTTATAGTTTCCTGTACTAACCCCATACTTGAACACAATCTCTGCAACCAAACTGCTTCCTTGCTTGCATGAGTGGTTGCCATGTATTCTACCTCTGTAGTTGATAGTGCCACTATAGATTGTTTCTTACTCATCCAACTGACTGCACCTCCAAATAGGTGAAACACATACCCACTTTTAGATCTTCTTTGATCGAGATCTCCAGCCTAGTCTGCATCAACAAAGCCATGGATACCCAAAGATCTGTCCAATCCTGGTCTTCCTTGGTAGCACAAACCATAATCACTAGTACCACGCAAACACCTAAAAACCCGCTCCACTGTTGTCCAATGCTCCTTCCCTGGTTTTGACATAAACTTGCTCAATACTCCCACTGCATGTGCAATGTCTAGTCTAGTATAGACCATTACATACATTAGGCTATCGACTGCACTTTCATATGCAACACGAGACATGTCCTCTTCCTCTTCTTGTGTCTTGGGATACTATTCAGCAGATAACTTTACACCTACAGTTATAGGAACTTTCACCAGTTTACTATCCTGCATATTAAATCTCTATAGTATTGTCTCGACATACTTCCTTTGGTTTAACCAGAGCTTCCTCTTTGCCCAATCTCTTTTAATTTCCATGCCCAAAATATAGTTTGCAGCACCAAGATCTTTCATGTCAAATTTGGAGGATAAATGGGTCTTCAAATCTTGGATAATTTCTTTGTCATTTCCAACCAACAACATATCATCCACATACAATACCATATAAATAACACGATCACCAATTAATTTAAAATACACACAGTGATCTGCTTTTCTTCTGGTGAAGCCAAGTCCCCATATAAATGTATCAAATTTATGATACCACATCCTTGGTGACTATTTTAACCCATATAGAGACTTCATTAATCTGCATACCAGCTATTTCTTACCCTTCACCGTAAGGCCTTCAGGTTGCTTCATGTAGATCTCCTCTTCCAGATCCCCGTGAAGAAATGTTGTCTTCACATCCATCTATTATACCTCAAAATCAAAAGTAGCAGTAACAAATAAAAGTAATATAATAGAAGCTACCTGGGCAACAGGAGAAAATATATCACCAAAATAAATTCCCGGCACTTGGGAATAACCTTTTGCTACCAACTGAGCTTTGTATTTCTCCACCTTTCCTTCTGCATTTGTCTTCTTCTTGAACACCCATTTTCTGCCAATGTGTTTCTTTCCAGCCAGCAAGTCCACTAGATCCCAAGCCTCATTTTTGTGCAAAGATGCCATTTCATCAACTATGGCCTCTTTCTAGAGTTTTCCATCCTCTGAATATACTACTTCCTTCACAGTTCTAGGATCATCATGAGTAATACATAAAGAAAAATTTGAGCAAAAAATAGTTGGACTAAACCTTTTTGGCTACCTTCCTTCTCGAACTAATCTTCTCAGACCCGAAGTTTGTGGCTTTTAATCTTCTGATTCTTCCTCTCATGTAGAGTCCGATTCTTCTTGCTTTAGCTCAAAATCTATCTTCTCAAGTTCCTTTGGCTAGACTTCATGTTTAATAACATCTTTCACCTCTCAGAACACCACATCTCAGCTGTACACAACCTTCCTTGTTACTGGGTTCCAAAGCTTATAACCTTTCAAACCATTCTTATACCATATAAAAATGCACTTTTCAGATTTACTATCCAACTTGGTTCATTTATCCTTTGGAACATGTACATATGCATCACATCCAGATACCATCAGATGTGAAAGAGAGGGATACTTACCAGTCCATAGCTCTTGTGGAGTATTATCCTCCAACGGTAATGAATGTGATCTATTGAACAGGTAAAATGTTGTCTCACCGCCTCTACCCATAATTCCTATCCTAACTAGGCAAAACTAAGCATGCTTCTTACCCTTTCCATCAATGTCTTGCTCATCTTTCTGCAACTCCATTTTGCTAAGGTGTACGTGGAGTAGTATTTGTCCATGCTACACAACACTTCTTACAAAATTCTTCAAATTCCTTACTGCAAACCTCTTCACCATTATTTGTCCTCAACACCTTTATCTTCTTCTCTATTTGGTTCTCCACCAGAGCCTTAGATTCTTTAAACCTGTCAAATACTTCAGATTTCTTCTTAAGGAAATATATCCATGTATCCCTTGAGTAGTCATCTATAAATGATACATAATACACATAATTACCTAGTGATGGAACCTTCACGGGTCCAAACATATCACTATGCACAAGCTCTAATATTTGTTTCACCTTCTTACCACTAGAGGGGAAACTCACCCGATTCTACTTCCCATATACAAAATTTTCATAGAAATCAAAATCCAGGGAGCTATTACTCATACCCTCTACCATACCCTTACCATGAAGTATTCAAAGGCCCTTCTCTCCGATATGTCCAAGCCTATGATGCCATAACATGGTCTTCTCTCAAGAGACCACTAGATTTTCTGCTCCATTTCAGGAACCATAGAATTGTTGGACCCTTTAACAACAGTGCTACCTTGCAGCTTATACAAAGTTCCAATAAGAACTCCCCATATCAATACCAGTGCTCCCAAACCATCTTGTAGGTATCCTTCTCAAACACTATTTTTACACCTGCATCATCTAATTTGCTTACAGAAATCAGATTTCTGGCCAATGCAGGGATATGTAGGACACTCGGAAGTGTTCTAACCCTTCCACCTTGCAACTTCAACTTTACTTTTCTGCGACCAATGATTGTAGCCTTCCTATCATCCCCTAAGAAGACATCACCACCATTATATTTCTCATACTCGCACAACCTTCTATGGGGAGTGAAGTGAAAGGATGCACCTGAGTCAATGAACCATGCCTCATGATCTACATATGTACTTGGAGAAGCCAAGTACACATCCCCACCTTCATCTGAGGTGGGTTTTGCCTCTGCAGAAGGAGCATGATCAAATCCCTTTCCTTTATCAGGAGCTTTAGATTTACAGTCCCTTGTGTAATGCACTTCCCTTTCGCATTTCTAGCACACCACATTTGCAAGCTTTCATGGAGATTTAGATCTCCCTCTAGGTTTAGATCTCCTAGTCGTTGACTTATTTTTGGTTTTGTTCTGGGACCATCCTCATACAGAAAAGGCATCACCATTTCGGCTCTCCATATTTTTCTATCTCATCTTCTTCGTCAACAAGGATGAAACCATTTCATCAAACTACAAGGCAGTTGCATTTCTACCTATTACAATAACCAGACTATCCCACGAATCTGGTAGGGAACACAACAAATATTGCACTTCTCGTCATTTGAAATTTTGGTATCAAGAAATGATAACTAACTTAGCATAGTATTAAACACATTCAGATCCTCTGTCACCGAGTCTCCATATTTCATCCTCAGGTTATACAATTTTTTCGTAGGAACAGTTTATTCACTAGAGACTTAGATTAGTACAAAGTACCTAACCTGTACCACAAAGCCTTCACCATAGCTTCACCTGATTCATTCAGAAATATTGAATCTAAGACACACAATCATATTGTGCTCTTTACCTTCCGGTCTAAATTCTTCCATTCTTCATTAGACACTCACGTTGGTTTAGTACCTGGATCTACCACGATCCACTGATCTTTATCCACCAACAGATCCTCCATCTTGAGTTTCCACAACTCAAAACTTTGACCATTAAATTTCCCATCTCTGTCTTTCCACTACTCGCCATCTTCTTTCACCATGAGAATCGATCCCATAGATCTCCCACTGAATGGGGTCTACCACAAGGGCTGAGCGAAACCCCTCAGTAATGAAGGCATCCCCTTGAAGCAAAAACAACTCTGATACCAAATGTAGGTTTTAATCCCGTACATGAATTATCTACATATGAATTCTAAAACATAGAAAATTAACAATGCGAGAGCATAACACATAATAAACACATGTACATAGAGATTTTCCCCTGGATCCCAAAACAGGGACTACCAGCTTGGTTTTCCATTATATTCCTTTCAATGTTACAATACATATTTATACATGCCGAAGCATCCAATACCATGAACCGAAAAACCATCACATCCAAAACCATGTGCAAAAACTCATGCACAAAACCATAGGTAGGTCTGCCCAACCTAATATAGGGTCCAAAAACAAACTAGGGCGCTGCCCCGAACACCATACAATGGGGTTACCTGAACCCCTCAAACCCCCGGTGACTCCCCTTTCTATGCAATCAGTGCAATGAAGGGGGGGCTTCGCCTCCCTTCTAACCCCTCGGTTAACTACATGGGCTAGTCATGGAAAGAATATAATACAACCCAACACCATTGAGTCAGTGTTTTTCATTAAATATGCAATTTCAATTCTGCAAAGTACTTTCCAAGTTTGAAAAAAGAAAAGCCAAACCAAAAACATTTCCATTCATGCCTCGTAGGAATAGGGATAACTTAAGGAAATTTTTGCCAAATACCCCCACTTCATCAAACAACCAACCTTCCTTGTTCTTCGTTGGTTGTGAATTGGGGGAACCCTTAGGTGAGTGTTGTAGACATATTTTGGCATCGCAACCTCAACCTCATATGTCCATAAAGCAAGGGCTTATAACTCCCTAAAAGTATTGTTACATACCCTAAAGGAACAAGGTCAGCTGATTACATCATCTCCCAGAAGTTCTCCCTAAAAAACTACTTAGAACTTGTCAAAACTGGACCATCTCACCTGCTCCATGGTCAGGGTGCAATGCATCTCACCTATTGCACATGGGGGGTGCGATGCATACTAAAAATGCCTTTTGTAGGGTGTGATGGGTGAGAGTAGACAAATGGCAGTGGCAATTTTCTAGGTGGAAACCCAGGGAATCTTCTAGAAACTACTCATTTAACACTTGCCTCTTTGAATTCGCCTAGGGATGAGTAAGAGATAATGAAATCTCCAAGTGGAACCAAGAAATATTAGAGAAATGACACTAATCAAAATCCGAGAAGCTGACTCACCCACTTGCAAATATCTATATATGGATCCCTCATCCTAGAGATCCAAAGGTTGGAACTTTGTATTTTGTAAGGAAGCGCTATTGGTTTCTTTGTGAAACATCGTAGTGTTGGGTGATCTAAGCTTTTCATGAGGTGAAGAGGGCTTTCATACTGGGAGGATAGCACTGGGTCAGACCAATGGGTTGTAATCCTCTCTTCTACTACTTCTATCAATAAATCTATTTGAGTTTTCCTCCATATTCTTATATATCTTTGAATCTTGTATTGATATATGCATTTGTATGGTTAATATACATCTGATCCTATATTGTTTATGGTTATAGATCTCTATGCTTCAATAGTATCATGCTACTTTGACTCTATAGGTGTTCTTTGAAGTGGGACAAGTGAGGAAAGGGTGTTAAAGCTTTGTCAAAGGGGAGAGGAAACAAGCAAGGAGCCAAGCGAAAGAATGAGGTTGGTACTTTCTACTTCTCTCTCATCTATCTCTCATAAAGGAAAACAAAAGTAACTTTAGTTTGTTTGTTTTTAAGATAGCTACCTTTCTTAGTGGGACTAATAGCTCTTAATAGACACTAGTTTTCCCGATAACAGTGAGCAACCTAACATATTTGAAGAACCTACAGGGGGAAGAAGAAGAAGAAGAACCCATTCTTACCAAACCAATGGTTGAAAATAGAAACAACAGAGGGAATAGAGAGAGATTTGATGGTGCCTTCCCCATGTGGGAAACCAATGGGGACACTAAGATGAAAGATATAATCCCCTATGCCCTTCTTCATTTCCATGGCTTGACCACAGAAGATCCCGAAACTTCCCTATTTGAGTTTGATGTTATATGCCAAACCTATGACTATGAAAATCATGAGAAGAAGTTGAAACTATTTCCATCTAGCCTCAAAGATGCAACATTGTGCTGGTTCATGGGTTTACCTAGGGATAGCATCACAACTTGGCCTCAAATGCAGAAATCCTTCAACAACAAGTATCAAGTCTACTATAGGTCAAAGGACACTAAAGAGGAAATTTTTACGATTACCTTAGGAAACGATGAATCCCTAGAGGATTATGAAGAAAGATTTCAACTTAGTTACAAAAAGGCCAAGTGCACACTTGACCCTGAGTCACTAAAGTTGGTCCTACTCAGGGGAGTAAGGGAAGATATTCTGGATACCCTACACTTATTAGAAGGAGGAGATATCTACTAGTTACCTATGCGGACAGCAAGGCTATCTTTAGAAACCATTCTAGGGCAGCCAAGAAAAAGGGTAGGGGTAGTAAACCTATGGTCAGTACATCCTCTTCCAACTCATTCATCAAGGGTGAAATTTTAAACATGCTAGAAGATTTCAAGAGTGAGATGTTGCAAAGCCTTGCCTTACAAATGGACACTGTTAGAGTCAGTTTGTTCAGCCCTTCGTTAGAGATCAAAACTCTTTCTTGCATGTCATTTTAGATGTCCCATTCTGCTCATTCACCTACACTCCACTTAGGAGCATGCCATAACCTGACGAAAGGGCCTTACTTTTCATTCCCCTCATGTCTTGTACCTACTGGCTTAGGTCTTTTCTTCAATGTTTATTAGAGTCCATGACAGCCAATGTGTCATCTTTTAATAGGTAAAGAGTCATATACATCATAGGTCTAGGGTTACACAAAGTGAGTCATTAAAGTGTCCATAAGGTCAGTAGGCCAGAGGGAAGCTCTACACAAGTTTTGCTTTGCAAGTTTCATTGTCAAATTGATCGATTACGACTGTTCTTCAAAACTCCGTTTTAAAGAAAAATCAATATTTTGTGTTTATGTAATATTTTCGAAAGTTCTTTGTTTATTTAGTTATCCAGGTGTAGCCCTCGTCTCCTTAGCCAAATTACATGTCCCTACAAAAATTTACCAAAAATTCTATCATTTTAGTCCAAAATTCGAAAAGGAAATGTGAATACAGAGTTACATTAAATGGTGAAAAGTGCCAAAAATAAAACATTATAAAATGGGTTTTGGAGAACCAAAAATCAAAACCATGTCTCCAATGTATTTATAACAAGTTCTCCAAGAGGTTGAAAGTCATTTTGAATGCCAAACACCAAGAGGGAACAATTCAAGGCGAATTTGGTGAGCCAGCGCATGATTTGGGTGGAATTGGTTGAAGTTGGGCAGTGGCGGCGCACACAAAAGGAGGCGCGGCGCACCCATTGAGCGCGGCGCACAGAGCTGCAACATACAATGTGTTTTCTCAAAGGCACGACGCACCCACGCAATGCACCGCATTGGGTTTGTGCACAGTGCACCAGACCTCCCACACAGAAATTCATCACGGCTTCACCAAAATCAACTCATTGAGCCTTGTTCATCATTTGAAACACATTTTTCTATGTTAAGGGGTTAAAGGAGGTCAGCTGGAGGTTTGGAGGAGTAAGATTTTATTTAAAGAGCCAAAACACTGTTTGAAAGGCCATGCGGTGCACCAGAGGAGGTCGCGGCACACACAAGCTGCGCAGCGCACGGAGGGTAGCAGCACAGTGAAAATTTCCACTGTCGCAGCGCACCAGAAGCGCGCGGTGCACTGGGTTCTTGGTGCGGTGCACACACCAAAATTTCCCAAATTGTCATCTAAACTTTTGGATTTGCCAGATTTCAACATATCTTAATAGTAGTCTGACATAGTTTTGTAACCAGCAGTAATTTCTCCAAAACAACAGTTTCATACATCAGCAGTCATTCAAGGCAATTTGTATATCAATAGTGATGTCATCTAGTCATTCATCTGAATATGAAGTAGAAACTCAAAGTGACTCATCCACTGAGCTTAATGCGCCGAGAAGGTCATGAAAGGGTGGCAGACATGTCAGAGAAGAGCCTACTTCCTTAACTCAATTGCAGGCCTTCCCGCTTGCGATGACATGGTTTCAGCAAATGTCATGCTTTCTATATTGTGAGATGATCGCTCAAATTCAGCATCATCAGGAGTTAGTTTGGTTATTTGTTTTACATTTGCATGATAATCATGTTACTCTTGCTGGAGTAGACTTTACCTTGACACCAGAAACCATCTCTCAGGCCACTGGGATATCGAACATAGGGGAAGAGTGGAACAAAGGGCAGTTGCTGGATAGATCATATTATGAACCTTACATTAGGCCTAGATATTTGAGGCATCTTAGGAGAGTATTCCCTTTTCAGTTTCTAAAGGAATCTTATGCGCCGTTGATGAGACTCATTATCAGATACTTCAGTTGTGAAGGTCGCTTCTCGCACCTCTATGCATACCATATCAGGCTATTGATGCATTTCACAAGAGTGAAATTCAGGAACATTCAATATTTTATGTACCAAAACATCAAGAGGATGACCAATCTTGTGCAGATGAAGAGTCTAGCACAGCAACACAATAACATTTATCATTATGCACTCATCAAGATCATTGTTGTACATTAGCTTGGCCTGCAGGGTATCACATGGGAAGACTTCATCTCCTGTGAGTTTTTCACAGCTTCAGCGGCTCATCAGGAGGTGGTTCATGATCCAGGTGAGCCTTCACAGCAACATGGAGGTCAGGAGGCAGAGACTACCATTGTGCCGACATATGTCACTTATCAGAGAGGCATGAGGGGATTGTTTGCAGTAGCATGACGAGTACTATCTCCTCCTGGGGTGAAGGGGTCTCGTTGCCATCATCAGCAGGACAAGTGTAGGTACAGGACCGAGGCAAGAGGCCAGTGTAGGAGGAGGGGCCTTCAGGTGGGCAAGAGACTGACTTCATTCTCATTCAGGACGACGATACCGACAGGGGCCCGCAAAGTACACATCTTAGAGAGGTCATTCAAAAGAAGCAAACGGAGATCAATGCCTTATCCCTCAACTTGGAGAGGGCTAAGTGGATCATCAAATACTTAGAGCAGAGGAACAAACAGCTTGAAGATCAGTAGGAGATCATGGAGTTGTAAAACATCCACGAGAATCGCCATGTTGCCCAACATAGGAGGATTGAGCTCACTTCATTGGAGCAAGTGATTAATGATGACCGTGAGTCTTGGCTCGAGCGAATCAACATCCACCTGGAGAGGTTGCTTGAAAAGGCCGACAAGGAACATGCATTATTGTGGCATATGGTTGTCCATTACAGGGCACGCAATATGAGTTCCAAGGCTCGGATCAGGAGCCTAAAGGTGAAATTGAGGAAGGCCACAAAAAGACAAAAGAGGGAAAAAGAGAAAGATCAGCTTGAATCTTGGCCAAGGCCTCTTTGAACCAGCATGACATGTGATGAAAAAGGTACAACCCAAATTTCAAGGAATTTGGATCATGTTTTTGTATTTTGAAATTTTTGGGGCCAAAAATAGCCTTTTTCTACCTGTGCACTGCGCCACGTGACGCACGCTTTTCCTAGGGAATTCCAATTAGCAAAAAGTTTATATTTATGGGTTTGTTATGGAAATTTATGTATGCTCATGGATTACCTAAGGATTTCATGAAGTTCTGGGTCCCCAAAAGGTCAAAAAACATTCAAACAATGACCTCACTGCCCCTATTTTGACACACAGGAAACAGTCTTGGGAGAATGCACTTTTGGAGGGGCAAATGGAGACCAAATTGGAAAATTCCACTTGGGTAGGAAGGTAGACACGAAGGGCTTTCCAAAAAGCACACTTTGGCTAAATTTAGACTTTAGGAAGTGCCTAAAACTCAGCCTCAAAGTTGCATAATGCACAGAGAATTTGGCGCGGCGCACATAGGATTTTTGCACAATTTTTCACCTTCCAGCTCAGAAATTCGACCAGTTTGACTAGGTTTGCTTCTTGATGTAATTTTTGATCTATCTTGATGTAATTGGGTAAAAATGATGTAATTTTGGCACTTATTTACTTGTTCTAGATGATTCATTCACTAAAAAGTGAAAATTAAATGAATGAATCAGTTTCCTAACTTATAGAGGCAAGTTGTTTTGATTGCCTAGACTTCAGTACTTGGTTTAGAATCAGTTGGATCAGCTCCTAGAATGATGAGGTCGACCCCTAGAGGCAAGGGAATGGGTTGGGCTAGCCTATATCATGTATTCTCTTAGTCATTTTCAGGGTTCAACACTTGGGATTGCTTTGGCATACTATTGTACATATTTTCTCTGCATTTTTGGCTAAGGAAAGACCAGGGTTTTGCAGCACTGTTTGGGATCCATGTGGCTTTATGTTTTGATGGTGTGCTTCTTTCAGTGATTGTAATTTGTTATGTGTATCATTTTCCTTCTCTTATCTTCTGCAATTGAAGAAATGAAGTGTTAAGGTAGAATCCATAGATTATTATGCTCTGCCTTTAAGTTTTTTACATTTTCCATGTTTTCATTTGTTTAAGGAGAATCCTCGAAAGCTTATTTCTCTCCTTAGCTCCTCACCAGTCTTATCTACCCATTCATTCCCTTTAGAAGCATCAAGACGATCACCTACCTTGCCCCAAATAGACCTCTGCAAAAACTATGCCTCAATCCCCAAGCCCAAATTTGCCTTTCCCTGTTTCAAACAAAAACTCCTAAAAACTCAAATCAAACCTTTGTACTGCATACCTAACCTAATATTAGATTTTGTTTTAGTCATCTCGAGCATTATTTATTATCATTTCCGAGATTGACTTGGAGAGAGCCCTCTCTTGTCCTCGTAGGGCAAGCTACGAGGCTGAGCGTGGTTTGATGTTGACCTAGAACCTTTCCTTTTCAGCCTGAGGCAAATCTAGGCTCTAACCTAGTGGCGACCATACTGGGGAATAATTTGGTTGTGTATTAGTATTCTTCATTTTGAAACTACAAACGGAGTCTGAAGATTAGCCAGGTAGCCTTCGAAATGCTTTTGCTTTGCATTAGTGTAAGTAGATAAACGCTACTTCAGTCAATCTCCAGTCTAGTCTCAGTAACGGGAACTTTAACTTGAAAACACCCCAGTACATTGGATGATTCTAAGCTGTGGATGATCAGCTTACGAATTCATAGGCTGAGAAAGTTGTTTATGTTCCTTTGATCTTTTGATAGAGCATACTGGCTTCAACAAGACATACCAGAGCTAATCTAGATCTGAATCCGCCTCCTGTCTACGAAAATCCCAATTTGATTCCAAGACTCCTTCGTCAAGAAAGCTTTGTGACTCCCGTGATTAAATCTTGTTCATGTCCTCCAATTTTTGAATATCTTGAAGAACTTGATTTTGATGAAAAGTTTGAATTGTCATTGTTGAAAACCAATTCTGAAAGTGCTCTTGATTCTATAGTTCCAAATCTTGATTTCGCTGCAGCTCTTCAAATTGAAATGTCTAATAAGTCTATTGAGAATTTTATTTGAAGACAGCTCCAAACTACAATTGAGGTTACAAATATCATTGATTTTATAGAAACTGCATCTGCTACCATTGGATCATCCATTATGGCATCCACCTCTAGAAATCCTACTGAACCGCCTTTCATTCCCACCATCCCTGTGCAGCCTATTATTTCTGATCAAAAGTCTGCAGTCAATTTGCCTTCATCTACCATTTCCACACCTAAAATTGCATATCCTCCTCACACACCTCCTCATACAGCTCACACCTTAGCTACACCTACTCCCCCAACATCTCCAAGGCCGATTGCAAATCCACTAAGAGCGATGGTTGCTCGATTTGCTCCTCTTGCACTACCTCAAGTTTTGGATGACATGCCAGCAGATTATCAGAGCAAGATTCCATTGTTCGATGGCACTCCTCAAAGTGGTCCGGCTCAGTAACATGTGGACAAAATGTCGGATTTCTTTGAGAGGTATGAAATTGATGAAGAAAATGTAACAATGAGACTCTTTGTGCAAACGTTTGGCTGTGAGGTAAGAAAATGGTTTAGAGATTTGGCAGCTAGAAGTATTCCTACATTAGAAGAGCTTCAAAAGAAGTTTTTGGATCGTTGGGAGGTTAAGAAAGATCCTCTTCAAATCACTTCTGAGTATACCAAGATCAAGCGAAATGTTAATGAGTTTGTGCAAGACTATTGTAATAGATTCAATATGGTTTACAATGCAATTTCTGATGATTTAAGGCCATCTAAAAAGTCAACTTTTCTTAAGTTCTATGATGGCTTTGATCCCAATATGGCGTATCAATTGCGAGAGAGAGATTCGCCTACCTTAGAGGGGATGCAGAAAATTGTTGTTAGTGTTGAAGCAAATTTGAATGACAAAAGAGCTAGATTGAAGGTTAAGAAGAGAGTTTCAATAAAATAAGAGGCTTCTACATCAGATCAAGTACTCCGCAAGGTAGAAAAAATGATTGAAAGATTAGCACTTAACAAGCCTAAACCACAGATTCGAAATCCCAATTTCCATGGCCAGCAGCAGCCACAATACAAGATCAAACAACGTGAGCAGCGAGCACAAGAACCGGCATCACAACAACAGCAAGTAAAGACACCTACTCAACAGAATTTTGTTGGTCCCGAATCTGATGATGAAGACAATGTACTAGGAGAGAAAAATCACTTCTTTACTGCTAATGATATGCCTACCTTTATCACTGAGGATGATGAGTATGCAGGAAATTCAGCAGTACAGAAGGATGAGTACCAAAGAGGCTATATGAACACTTTGTCTGCACAACAACATCATTATTCATTTAGAAACAGAAATGTACCCATCAACCCAATCCCGAAGAGAAAAGAAACTCTAGCATCCAAGAATGAGTCACCTGATACGCAAAGGAAAGGGAAAGAGGTAGTTGATCCCAATATCAGCAAGTCACCATCAGCAGAAAAGTCAAATCAGCCCATTGTTCCAAAGGATAAAGCTGAAAGAAAAGATGTTCCAGCCAAAGACGTAGAAAGGCCCTCAACTTTTGGTTTAGAAAATGAAATTTCTAAATTAAAGGTTTCCATTCCTTTGACTGAACTAATGAGGAACAACGATTATAGACGTCAAGTCTCTAAAGTCTTGAATTTTGATCCAATGTTTGATATGGTGAGTGTGGAAGATGATCAACCCGAGCTGATGTTTGGACCAGTATTGAATGGTGAGTCTCCGGACAACGATGTGCCACCTTTTTATATCAGTTTGAGATTGCATGAGTTTGTGTTACATAATGCCATGTTTGATTCTGGCGCTTCACACAATCTTATGCCGAAAGCTATCATGGAGAAGTTGGGTTTGGATGTCGCAAGGAGATACCATGATCTCTTTTCATTTGATTCTAGCAGAGTGAGATGTATTGGGCTTATTAAAGACTTGGTCATAAGTTTGGATCAAATTCCCACGAAGAATGTTTTGATGGATGTTGTTGTGGCAGACATTCCTCCCAGGTTTGGTATGCTTCTTTCCCGGTCTTGGGGAGCGAAGTTTAAAGGAACATTACAACTAGATTTCTCCTATGCAACGATTCCTGTGTTTGGCCAAATGAGAAAATTGTATCGGGAACAAAAAATGAAATACATGATTACAAGCAAGGAAAAACCAATTAATCATCCGATTAATTATGTACATATAGATCTTGAGTCTTTTGTTTTGTATTCAGACAGTTTCAATGACATTGATAGTCAATTAGTGGTAGCAGATGATATTCCAGAGATAGTAGAGAATTTCAGAGAAGTTTTAAATAAAGAGGGACATGAATAGCCGAATACGGTTGAGCAATTAGCTGGAAATAATGGATAGCAAGTAGAAAAAACAGATATGACAGAGTTTCAACACTTAGAAGAAGAGGAAGAGGGCCTATAGACCATGGATTTTGATGGTGCAGTGGGAAATGATGGTGCTGGAATCAGAATTTGGGTACGCAGTCCTCTCTCCGCCCCGAACAAAGTGCCTAGTAATGTGCGGGCATGTTCTTACAAGCTTGCTTTTGATTGTTCAAATAGTGAAGCTGAGTATGAAGCATTGATCCTTGGTCTAAAAATTCTAAGGGAGCTCAATGCTAAGAGGATTGCGGTATATGGCAACTCCAAGTTGGTGATAAAGCAAGTTAAAGGTGAGTATCAAGCAAAACATCCTTGGATGCGAGCTTATTGAAATGCTGTTCTAGACATCCTGAAATTGTTTTCACATTATACCTTGACGTGTGTGCCTCGCATTCAAAATGGCATTGCTGGTGCACTTGCTAAGGCAGCAAGTAATTTGAAGATTCCTATGAACTCTAGTAATAAATTCAAAATCCATGTCAAGCATCGTCCGACTATCCCAGATAATCAGAGATATTGGCAAGTTTTCCAAGATGATGAGGAAATTGATGATTTTTTGCAAAACAAAGGTAAGTTCAAAGATACCTCAATTGATGTAGAACACGATGATGGTAAAGATGATGTGCAGATAAATCAAATGGAAGTGTTGCAGTTAAAGGATAACATCATTCCTAAAGGCTTGATACCTTTAGAAGAGCTCTTATATCAATATGACGTAGCCCGCAAGCCAATATTGCAACCAATAGAGAAGGGTGTTGAAGAGTTCAATATCGGAACAATGGCCAATCCAAAGATGGTAAAATTGTCCAAAGCATTTCCACCAAAGGTAAAAGCCAAATATATCTGTTTGTTGTCATCTTTTTTTGATGTGTTTGCTTGGGATTATTCTGATTTGAAGACATATAATACCAATTTAATTCAACATACCATCCCTATCAAGCCTAATAAAAAAGCTTTCAGACAAAAGTTTGAGAAGGCTCAATCCAAAACTGCTGCCATCAATTGAGAAGGAGATAAATAGGTTGTACAAATCAGGAATCATTGTTCCCATCCGTTTTTCTGATTGGATCTCTAATTTGGTGCCTGTACGAAAGAAAACAGGTGAGATTCACTTGTGCAATGATTTTAGAAATCTGAATAAAGTTTCATTGAAGGACAATTACCCACTGCCCAAAATGGATCATATACTTCAGCGAGTAGTTGGAGAATCTCGGATGTCACTACTCGATGGTTATTCTGGATATAACCAAATTTTGGTCTGTGAAGATGACCGAGACAAAACAACATTCACCACTCCATGGGGAACCTTTCATTACGGCAAAATGCCTTTCGGTTTGAAGAACGCAAGTGCCACTTTTCAGCAAGAAATGGACTTGGCTTTCGCCAATGAGAAGGATATCTTTTTCGTTGTGTACCTCGATGATCTGACCGTGTTTTCCAAATCAGATGAAGAACACTTGTATCATTTGAAAATTATCTTTCAAAAGTGCAAAAAATATGGTGTGTCGTTGAATCCAAAGAAGAGTTTGTTTGCCATGGATGAGGGCAAACTACTTGGGCACATCATATCGAAAGATGGCATTCGTATTGATCCAACACGTGTGGAAGCGATTCAGCAAATTGACCTACCCCGCAATAAGAAGGAGATTCAATCATTTAATGGTAAGATGAATTTCCTGCGTCGCTTTGTTCCTAATCTTTCTGAACATCTAAGAGATATTACAAACATGCTTAAGAAGGATAGCCAAGTGACATGGACGGAATATGCTATAAAATCTTTCAACTTAGTCAAATTAGCTCTTTCTTCAGCTCCGGTTCTATTCAGCCTAGACTACACTCAGGATTTTATATTGTTTTCTTTTGCCTCGGAGCATACAATGGCAACTGTCTTAATGCAGAAGAGAGATGACTATGAAAGACCAATTTCTTTTTTTAGCCACTATAAGATACACAGCTATGAAGTACAACATCATTGAAAAGCAAGCTTTTGCACTTGTGAAGGCATTAAAAGATTTTCGGGTATGTATTTTTCATTCTCATATTTTGGCTTATGTTCCTAACGCTACTGTCAAGGATGTTTTAGTGCAGAACGATCCGGAAGGAAGACGAGACAAGTGGATTGCAGCCTTGTTGGAGTATGATGTGGAGATAAAGCCCACCAAGCTTGTTAAAGGTCAGGGATTGGCAAAGTTAATGGCTAAAACAAACTTGCATGCCTTAGACATAAATATGATCACTACTATGTCCGATGAAAATGAGGAAGGTTCGTCAATTCAGGTATCTGAAATGTTTGTTCTTTCCTCGTGGTATTCATATATCATATATGTGTTGCAAAATTTGTCACCACCACCCGGCATGGCTAGAAACAAAGGTAGAACTCTCAAATTGAAGGCTACAAAATTTTGTATTTTAAATTCTGCACTTTATTGGAAAGATCTCGGTGGTGTTTTGTTGAATTTTTTGGTGGAAGGAGAAGCACAGCAAGTCATGGAGGATTTCCATAAAGGAGATTGTGGTGGTCACCTCTTTTGGAAAACAACGACAAACAAAATTCTCCGTGCAGGATACTATTGGCCAACATTGTTTGTTGATGTATATAGAGTGGTCAAGAGCTATCACCAATGTCATATTTTTGAAGGAAGACAGAAATTACAGCCTTTTCCGCTTAAGCCCATTGAGGTGAGTGCCCCTTTTCAGCAGTGGGGGTTGGATTTCATTGGTGAAATTCATCCCGCTTCTTCAGGTCAGCATTGATGGATTCTCACAGCAACAGATTATTTCGCGAAATGGATTGAAGCAATTCCCACTAGACAAGCTACGGATGTGGTAATTATTTCATTCCTTGAGAATAATATCTTGTCTCGCTTTGGTTGTTCGAATATGTTAATCACTGACAACGCAACAACTTTCAAATCGAAGAGGATGATTGAGTTTTGTAACAAGTATAAAATCATTTTGGGTCGCTCAACCGCTTATCATCCGCAAGGTAATGGTTTGGTAGAGTCATCTAATAAATCTTTAGTCAACATCATCAAAAAGCTGCTGGAAGTTAACAAGAAGAGTTGGCATAAGATGTTGGTCAATGGACTTTGGGCAGATCGGGTCAGCCAAAAGAAATCCATTGGTATGTCACCATTTGAGCTTGTTTATGGAGTTGATATAGTGTTTCCTACCTCTCTAGCAACTCCGATAGTCAAAATTATTCAGGAGGCTGGCAGTGAGGAAGATCCTATGCAGTGAAGATTAAATCAAATGGTCCATTTGCAGCAGACACAAGAAGAGGTTTTCCAAAACACATCCAAGTTGCAGGAGAAGATTAAGAAAATCTATGACAGAAAAGTGAAGGCAGATGGATTCCAATTAGAGGAAGTGGTGCTGAAGTGGGATGCAAGGAATGAGGACAAGGGTAAGCACGGTAAGTTCAAAAATATATGGAAAGGTCCTTTCAAAGTTGCTGCATATCGTGGTCAGAATGCCTTTCTTCTGAAGGAGATGAACAGGGAAGAATGTCCTGGAGGGCCGGTCAATGGTCGGTTTCTCAAGAGGTATCATTTCTGAGTTATTTTTGATGTCCACATTGTCACTGTACATAACATTTAATTTCAGTTTCATTGCAAGTGTGTAATGGAATCTTTTCTTCAGTCTGGGGCCCGAAGTGAAGGCTATAATTTTGAAGAAAAATTTTAGTTTTGAGTTCAGTTTATCGATTCATATTTTTAGTCAATTTAGTTGCATCATTGAGTTGAGTTGAGTCAATTTTTCAGTCAATAAATAAGTCACGAAGTCTGGTGTTACTTTGTCAAAATAATGGACTCCATAGCCCAATGGACGAAGGCACTATCTAGCTTGTCCATAGATCTACCGTTCTTGGTACCTCCTAGGAGCTACCATCCCCATTGGAGCCAATGTAAGAGTCGGTCTATTCAGCCCTTCGTCAGAGATCAAAAATCTTTCTTTCATGTCATTTTAGATGTCCCATTCTGCTCATTCACCTGCATTCCATTTAGGAGCATGCCATAACCTGATGAAAGGGCCTTACTTTTCATTTCCCTCATGTCTTGTACGTGCTGGATTAGGTATTTTCTTCAATGTTTATTAGAGTCCATGACAGCCAATGTGTCATCTTTTAATAGGTAAAGAGTCATATACATCATAGGTCTAGGGTTACACAAAGTGAGTCATTAAAGTGTCCATAAGGTCAGCAGGCCAGAGGGAGGCTCTACACATGTTTTGCTTTGCAAGTTTCATTGTCACATTGATGGATTATGACTGTTCTTCAAAACTCTGTTTTGAAGAAAAGTCAATATTTTGTGTTTATGTAATATTTTCAAAAGTTCTTTGGTTATTCAGTTCTCCAGGTGTAGCACTGGTCTCCTTAGCCAAATTCCATGTCCCTGCAAAAATTTACCAAAAATTCTATCATTTTAGTCCAAAATTCAGAAAGGAAATGTGAATACAGAGTTACATTAAATTGTGAAAAGTACCAAAAATAAAACATTATAAAATAGGTTTTGGGGAACCAAAAATAAAAACTATGTCTCTAATGTATTTATAACAAGTTCTCCAAGAGGTTGAAAGTCATTTTGAATGCCAAACACCAAGAGGGAACAATTCAAGGTGAATTTGGTGAGCCAGTCCACGATTTGGGTGGAATTGGTTCAAGTTGGGCAGTCGCGGCGCACAAAAGAGGAGGCGCGGCGCACCCATTGAGTGCGGTGCACAGAGCTACAAAACACAGTGTGTTTTCTCAAAGGCACGACGCACCCACACGACGCGGCACACTGGGTTTGTGCATGACGCACCGGACCTCCCACACAGAAATTCATCACGGCTTCATCAAAATCAACTCATTGAGCCTTGTTCATCATTTGAAATGCAGTTTGCTATGTTAAGCGATCAAAGGAGGTCAGCTAGAGGTTTTGAGGAGCAAGTTTTAGTTAAAAAGCCAAAACACTGTTTGAAAGGCCGCGTGGCACACCAGAGGAGGTCGTGACGTGCACAACTTGCGCAGCGCACGGAGGGTAGCATCACAGTGAAAATTTCCACTGTCGCGGCACACCAGAAACGCGCGGCGCACACACAAAAATTGCCTGAATTGTCATCTAAACTTTTGCCAAATTTCAACATGTCTTAACAACTGTCTGACATAGTTTTGTAACCAACAGTCATTTCTCCAAAATAGCAGTTTCATACATCAACAGTCATTCAAGGAAGTTTGTATATCAGCAGTGATGTTGTTTGGTCATTCATCTGAATATGAAGTAGAAACTCAAAGTGACTCATCCACTAATCTTATTGTACCGAGAAGGCCACGAAAGGGTGGCAAACATGTCAGAGAGGAGCCTACTTCCTTAACTCAATTGCAGGCCTGCCCGCTTGCGATGACATGCTTTCAGCAGATGCCATGCTTTCAATATTGTGGGATGATCGCTCAAATTTAGCATCATCAGGAGTTAGTTTGGTTATTTGTTTTGCATTTGCATGATAATCATGTTACTCTTGCTGGAGTAGACTTTACCTTGACACCAAAAGCCATCTCTCAGGCCACCGGGATACCGAACATAGGGGAAGAGTGGAACAAAGGGAAACAGCTAGATAGATCATATTATGAACCTTACATCAGGCCTAGCTATTTGAGGCAGCTCAGGAGAGTATTCCCTTTTCAGTTTCTAAAGGAATCTTATGCGCCATTGATGAGACTCATTATCAGATACTTCAGTTGTGAAGGTTGCTTCTCGCGCCTTTATGCATACCATATCAGGCTATTGATGCATTTCACAAGAGTGAAATTCATGAACATTCCATATTTTATGTACCAAAACATCAAGAGGATGACCACTCTTGTGTGGAGGAAGAGTCCAGCATAGCAGCACAACAACATTTATCATTATGCACTCATCAAGATCATTGTTGTACATCATCTTGGCCTACAGGGTATCACATGGGAAGACTTCATCTCCCGTGAGTTTTTCATAGCTTTAGCGGCTCATCAAGAGGTGGTTCATGATCCAGGTGAACCTTTACAACAGCATGGAGGTCAGGAGGCAGAGACTACCATTGTGCCGACATATGTCACTTATCAGAGAGGCATGAGGGGATTGTTTGCAGCAGCACGACGAGTACTATCTCCACCTGGGGTGAAAGGGGTCTCGTTGTCGTCATCAAAAGCACAAGTGCAGGTACACGACCGAGGCAAGAGGCCAGTGTAGGAGGAGGGGCCTTTAGGTGGGCAAGAGACTGATTTCATTCTCATTCAGGACGACGATACCGACAGGGGCCCGCAAAGTGCACATCTTAGAGAGGTCATTCAAGAGCAGCAGACAGAGATCAATGCCTTATCCCTCAACTTGGAGAGGGCTAAGTGGATCATCAAATACTTAGATCAGAGGAACAAACATCTTGAAGATCAGTAGGAGATCATGGAGTTGCAAAACATCCGCGAGAATCGCCAAGCTGCCCAATAGAAGAGGATTGAGCTCACTTCATTGGAGCAAGTGATTAATGATGTCCGTGAGTCTTGGCTCCAGCGAATCAACATCCACTTGAAGAGGCTGCTGGAAAAGGCCGACAAGGACAATGCATTATTGGGGCATATGGTTATGCATTACAGGGCGCGCAATATGAGTTCCAAGGCTCGGATCAGGAGCCTAAAGGCGAAATTGAGGAAGGCAACAAAAAGACAAAAGAGGAAAAAAAGAGCAAGATCGGCTTCAAATCTTAGCCAAGGCCTCTTTGACCTAGAATGACATGTGATGAACAAGGTACAACCCAAATTTCAAGGAATTTGGAGCACATTTTTTCATTTTGAAGTTTTTGGCGCAAAAAAAGGATTTTTCTCCATGTGTGCCACGCCACATGTCGTGCGCTTTTCCTAGGGAGCTCCAAATAACAAAAAGTTTATATTTCTTGGTTTGTTATGGAAATTAATGTATGCTCATGGATTACCTAAGGATTTCATCAAGTTCTGGGTCCCCAAAAGGTCAAAAAAATTCAAAAAATGACCTCACTGCCCCTGTTTTGACATACAGGAAGCAGTCTTGGGAGAATGCACTTTTGGAGGGGCAAATGGACACCATATTGGAAATTTCCACTTGGGTTGGAAAGTAGACAGGTAGGGATTTAAAAAAAGCACATGTGGGCTCAATTTTGACTTCAGGAAGTGCCTCAAACGCAGCCTCAAAGTGGCGCGATGCACAAAGATTTTGGCGCAGCGCAAAGAGGATTTTTGCCCAATTTTTCACCTTCCAGCTCAGAAATTTGGCCAGTTTGACTAGTTTTGCTTCTTGATGTAATTTTTTATCTATATTGTGTAATCGGGTAAACATGATGTAATTTTGGCACTTATTTACTTGTTCTAGATGATTCATTCACTAAAAATTGAAAATTAAATGAATGAATCAGTTTCCTAACTTATAGAGGCAAGTTGTTTTGATTGCCTAGACTTTAGTACTTGGCTTAGAATCAATTGGATCAGATCCTAGAATGATGAGCTCAACCCCTTGAGGTGAGGGAATGGGTTTGGCTAGCCTATATCATGTATTCTCTTAGTCATTTTCAGGGTTCGACACTTGGGATTGCTTTGGCATACTATTGTACATATTTTCTCTGCATTTTTGGCTAAGGAAAGACCAGGGTTTTGCAGCACTGTTTGGGATCCATGTGGCTTTATGTTTTGATGGTGTGCTTCTTTTAGTAATTGTAAGTTGTTATGTGTATCATTTTCCTTCTCTTATCTTCTACAATTGAACAAATTAAGTGTTAAGGTAGAATCCATAGATTGTTATGCTCTGCCTTTAAGTTTGTTTGATTTTCCATGTTTTCATCTGTTTAAGGAGAATCCTTGAAAGCTTCTTGCTCTCCTTAGTTCCTCAACAGTCTGATCTACCCATTCATTCCCTTTAAAAGCATCAAGATGATCACCTACCTTGCCCCAAATAGACCACTGCAAAAACTATGCCTCAATCCCCAAGCCCAAATTTGCCTTTCCCTGTTTCAAACGAAAACTAAAAACTCAAATCAAACCTTTGGACTGCATACCTAGCCTAAGATTAGCTTTTTCTTTAGTCATGTTGAGCCTTAGTGATTATCTTTGCCAAGATTGACCAGGAGAGAGACCTCTCCTGTCCTCGTAGGGCTAGTTATGAGGTTGAGCATCGTTTGATGTTGACCTAGAACCTTGCCTTTTCAGCCTGAGGCAAATCTAGGCTCTAACAGATACTATGCACATTAAGAGAAAGTAGGAGGAAGCATAAAGAGCCTTGGCCATTTTCTATCCTAGATGCACTGGGAGGCACCCTAGGAATGAATGTCCATTAAGTTCTATTGAAATTTGCTCAGTCTTTGAAGAAAACCACGGCACAAACAAGTGCCCTTCTTTTCCTAGACTCAAAATTGTATATCAAGGAGCTGAAGGGGTCACTGAGCAGCTCTGCTACATAAACAAAAGGAGACCTCATGGGGCTAGGCCATACCAACAGGGCATGTAAGGGTCATCCCATGCATATTACAACCCCAACCAAACCACATCCATACCTTATTAGGGATCCCCTACTCATCCTTCCTAGTCTCCACCTCATCCTCGGTGTTTTTCATCTCAGTATCACTCCTAGCCAGCCAGCCAGCCATTTCAACCATATGCTCTACCACAACCTGAGTGGAATGCACCGCTCGAGGGGTGGAGGCCCCAATATAAAAATTCTCTAGATTTATTTCCTCCACCACCTGCCCAACCGTAGTTGTTACACTCTGCTCCACCCAAGAAACCACAGATGCATGCCCAGCCAAATCTGAAGTCGACCAATAGACAGGCTCAATAAGTATACAATGGAGAGACATCATATCTAGCTTATGCTATGGAAATCTAGGAAATTAACCTAAGATATGGGAGAGTTCTCCCACATAACCAACATCCACCTCCACTTAGGGAGGTTGAGGAAGAAAGAGAGGAAAGCATTATTAAGGTAAATCCACCCTTTCCTGAGAGATTAACCCAACCACTCCAGCCTACCCTAGAAGAGACTGAACTTCTAGGAGAATTGAAAAATCTATGTGTAAAGATTCCATTTCTCCAAGAACTAAAATATGTGTCTATTTGCAATAGGTTGATTAAGGATAATTTCTTCAAGCATCTAGGGAGGCTAAGAAGAGATGCCCCTACCATTAATGTCATTGGACAACTTTCTGACTTAATGATGGGGCAGGTAATTTTCCCAAAGTATTTGGACCCTAGAAGCCCTATAGTAGACGTGCACACCAATGGCACCATTATCCCACACACATTGATCGATCTTGGGTTGGTCATTAATGTGATGTCCAAGGACGCGAAGCTCAAGCTGAACCTCCAATGTTCAATGAGGAAGATCACAATAGTTCTGCAACTTTCAGACTGCTCCACAGTGACTCCTAAGGGTATTGTGGAGGACGTGATGGTCTCCATTGACTCTTGTGAGTACCCTGTAGATTTCCTAGTTCTATAGCCTAAGGCTAAGCTTACTGGTTACCCTCTCATCCATGGGAGGCCCTGGCTGGCCACTGTCGATGCTTATATCAGTTATAGAGTTGGGAATATAACCATCAAGAATGGACATATGTCCAACTAGTTAGTCCTATACCCTCCATCTCAGCCATCTATAGAACATGATTAACCTTTATGGCTAGAGGAGGAGGAAGAAGATGAAATTTATTCCTCCAAACATTATACTTTAGAAACAACCATGGGGGAAGATGATTTAATTGAACACCTACTCCAAAGTCCAACTCCCAGTACATTTTCCTTATAAGATGTAGTAAAGGAAACCTAGAACAAACATCAACCTGGCTGATTCCAATCCTCTCCATGTGAAAATGATAAAATTCGGCCTTGAGAGAACCTTGAAAATCAATCCATCCCTTTCTCCTATCCAAGAAGAGAAGTTATGCAACATGCTGAGGGAACATCTAGATGCCTTCGCTTCGAGTTACAAACAAATGAAGGGAGTGCATCCCTTAGCATGTACTCATCACATATACATCAAGGAGGGTTGCAAGCCAGTTTGACAACCCCAAAGGAGGATGAATTCAACTCTTAAATATATAGTCAGATATCAACTACAAAAACTACTAGATGCAGGATTCATTTACCTTATCTCCGACAGTGAGTGGGTCTCTCCTTTGGTGTTAGTTCCAAAGAAAAATGTTAAGTGGAGGATTTGTGCCAATTACGAGTTCAACAAAGCCACAAAGAAGGACCATTTCCCTCTACCTTTCATTGACCAAGTGTTAGATGGCTTCACAAGGAAAAAGTTTTTCTCTTTCCTAGATGGATTCAATAGGTACAATCAAATCCAGATTAGTCTGGAAGACTAGGATAAAACCACCTTCAGTTATCCTTGGGGGACTTTTTCCTATAGGATCCTTCCATTTCACCTCTGGAATTCTCCTTCCCCTTTCCAGAGAGAAATCCTTAGTATCTTTGCCGAGTTAGTCCTTGATGCGGTAGATATTTATATGGATGATTTTACACCTTATGGCTGCGATTTTCAAGAGGCTCTGTCCAACATAGGTAAAGTACTACACAAATGCATTGAAATGAACTTGTCTCTCAGTCCCAAAAGATCTGTTTTCTTGATGACTGCAGGGATCTTGCTAGGTCATTCATTATCTCAGCAAGGAATGTAGGCGTACCCAAACAAAATAGCTATCATCAAAAAGGGTCCCACCTCCTCAAAAGCAGAGAGATGTCAGAACTTTCCTAGGGTTAGCTGGATACTACCGAAGGTTCCTAAAGGACTTTAGCAAGTCGGCGTCTCCTTTATTTGGGTTGTTGGCCAATGACTCTGATTTTATATGGTCAAAAAGCTATCAAGAGGCCTTAGACATGGTAAAGAATAAGTTAACCACTGCACCGATTCTCCAAGGCCCAAATTGAGCCCTTCCTTTTCATATTCATGTTGATGCCTCACACAAAGCCATAGGATCAGCCCTAGGTTAGATACATGGAAAATTGTCATATGTTATCTACTTTATTAGTAAGAATCTATCAAAGGTTGAACTAAACCACATAGTGACCGAAATGGAGCCCCTGGTTGTTGTGCATTCATTGAACAAATTTGGGCATTGTATTACACTCTATCAAACATTTGTACATACTAACCATGCTGCAATCAAATATTTAATGAATAAACTTGATATGAATACTCAAATTATAAGATGGTTACTTTTATCACATTAGTTTGATCTAATTATTGTTGATAAGCCTGGTATGGAAAATGTTGTTACAGTCTTTTTGTCTAGATTAAATTTGCCTTCAAGTCAAGATGGAATGGTTGATGATTAGTTACTGGTTGAGCACCTATTCTCCATTTCAGTTCTCTCTCCATGGTTTGCTGATATAACAAACTATTTGGTATCTTCACAGTTCCCACCGAATGTGTCCTCCAAAGAGAAAATTAAGATAGTAAGGAAGAGTGCCCCCTTCACTTGGATTGGGGGAAATCTCTTCAAACTTGCCCCAGATCAAATCTTGAGAAGGTGTGTTAGGGAGGAGGAAGTCTTTGACATCCTTCTGACCTGTCATGATGAGCCTTGTGGACGTCACTTTGTAGCAAAGAGGACAACATTCAAGGTGTTTCAAGCAAGCTATTATTTGCCCACTCTTCATCAGGATGTGAAAAGATATACTAGTCAGTGTGATTAGTGCCAAACAATGGGAAGGTCTACTCGAAGAGATGAAATGCCTTTGCATCCTTAAGTGACTTTCGAGCCATTTGACAAGTGGGGCATGGACTTCATTGGACCTATTAACCCTCCTTCCAAACAAAAATAGTACATCATTGTCTGCATTGACTATCTAACAAAATGGGTTGAAACGAAGGAAATTAAGGCAGCAACAAAGGCGAAGGTAGCCGAATTCCCAAGTGAGAATGTATTCTACAAATTTGGATACCCTAGAGAGCTGGTCACTAACCAAGGCAGCTGGTTTACCTCCAATGCGATTAAGAACTTGCTCAACTAGCATAAGATCAAGCATAGAACCTCCAATCCCTATCATCCACAAGATAATGGGAAAGTGGAGGTGACCAGCAGAGCATTGGAGGGCATCTTGACCAAAGTGGTAAGCAACAATAGGAGGGATTGGGCAAATAGACTAGTTGAGGCCACTTGGGCATATAATACCACCTGGAAGACCACCACTGGATTCACACCCTATGAGCTAGTCTATGCGAAAAAGGCCTCACTGTCCATTGAATTTGAGTATAACAAATTAAGGGTGGCAACCCAACTAGATCTAGATATCATCAATGCACAAAAATATAGATTGGTTCAATTGAATGGTTCAGATGAGTTCATAATACAGGCCCTCCTACATACAGAGGTCATTCAACTTCAGAGAAAGATCTGGCGTGATAAGAAAAACAAGGAAAAACAATTTCGAGAAGGTGATTGGGCTTTGTTATATGATTCTAGGTATAAAGACTTCAAGGGCAAGTTAAGGACAAGATGGCTAGGAACTTATGTTGTAGAAAGATGCCATGATAATGGTTCAATATAGATTAGAACCATAGATGAATAGGCCATTCCTTTACTTGTTAACAGACACCGATTGAAATTTACAAACGAACATTGTCAAAGCAAGAGTTCATTGATGGTATCAATAAAAGAGTGATGGTAGTGGAGAAAGTTTCAGCTCATGCCTCATCAAATTACTGAGAGAAAAAAAATAAAAAAAAGGATTCAGGAGAAAACCTCCATGAGGCGCCTGAGTCCCACTATTTGGTTGAAACCTCTTGGGGCGGCCCAATGGTGTCAAAAAAAGAGAGGAAAAAAGCAAAATACAAGGATCCTAGGATGAAAACCTCTCTTGAGGTGCCCAGGGAAAATAGCTAGGATGAAAACCTCTCAAAGGTGGCCTAGTTGTTTTTAGAAAAAATAAAAAAAAGGAAAGAAGAAAAAATCATGAAAATTTCTATTTGCAGGTCAGCAAGGAGAATGGTCAGAGAACAAAGGAGGATAAAAAAGGGACCTATTTCACTCACATTTTTATTTTTTCACTCATTGACATTCATAACTCCTCCATTTTTTTCATTTTTTTTCATTCCTTTGCTTCAGTTTACAAGGGGGTTGTGTTTTCTATAAGATCCCCTGTAAACATACAGGATCCCCTGAAAACCTATTAGATGATCCTGTAGGAATTACAGTGACCTGAAAATCCTATAGGAAGTGACCCTAGGGAAAAAAAATGACCTACAATTAAAAACAAAACACCTCTACATCACCATTTCATTACTATACCTATGTCCACCTTCACAACCCCTGCTTTCACCCTTAAAAAAATCAGTTCCAAGAAAAACAAATAAAAAATTCATTGTCTTCCAAAAAGGAAGGAAACAGAGGGTAGAGGAGAGCATCACTTGAGTATATCTCATTCTCCACACTCCTAGTCTGCCTCTCAATCCATGTCACCATCCTCAAAATCCCAGCAGAGTCCATGATTAAGAGTTCAGGGAGAGAAGCAACTACAGGACATCCTATATGAAATTGTGTAGCAGCCTATCCCACAGCATACAAATCATGAGAACAACAAGCTTCCAACATGATGATCCAAGAGAAGAAGGAGCTCGAAAGAAGAAGAAACACCATCATCTTCAACACCAGGTACCTGCACAACAAAGGAATCATCAGAGAACAAAAAAAGAGAGGAAAAAATAGCATGCAGCCAACACACAACAAGCACCTCTGGTCTTCAACAATTGCAACAAAGGTTAGCACCACAGATAAGTATCCCGCTCACTCTCTCGTTTGCATAATGTAGTCAAAAGATGTAAAGGTTATGAGTAAGTTGGTTTATAAGAGAAAGATGGCGAGTTAACTTGGCCACCTTTGTTCAGGCAACAAAAACAAAATTGTTTGTCCTCTAACACGTGGCAGCAGTTAAGTCAAAAATAGAAAGGAGAAGGACAAAATAACTTAAGGCTATGGATGCATCAAGTGGGAGTTTATTACAACAAGTGGGGAATGATGAGGTGGTAGTGGGGACCAATGGTCCAAAAATGGAAAATGTACCTCGGCTACCAGCACACCACCTTTCCCAACTTGACCATAAGAGGAAATAATTGTCAATGCCCATGCATTCATATATTCATTTCCTTCAAGCTCTCTCTAACAAGTCACTCTCATACATAGCAAACCTACAAAAAGAAAAAATCCATCGTTTTCCTACACAAGACTTCTTATAGGATTGCACAGGAAATCCTACAGGATTGCACACATGATTCCTATAGGATACATAGAGACAGTCTACAAGATTGGCCGAGACGAGTTTCAGAAGGGAAAACACAGGGGTTGGCCACAGCAAAAGCTATGAGGAGGTAGGCTTTGTAATTACTTCCCTTTTTCCAAGTGAGTTGAATAAGAAATCCTCTAGTTTGATTGAATTTGGCAGCTGTGTAAGGGAATCATCCACACAGTCATTTCAGTTATTTATTATTACATTTAAAAATTATATCAACCATCTCATTTCGTTAAACTTCACAAACCAAGATGATAGAATGGTTTAATAGAAGGGAGTCCATTAACACTGTGAGAATTCAATAACACCCTCAGGTGCTAGAAATCTTCACAAGGCATAATTGGATGGGATATTTCGAAAAATTAAGAGGATATGATGATGAAGAGGCCCGAGATTTTTCTTTCTCCCTCATTCCACTTACTAGAGTCCATGCCACTATTGTGGTAAGAGGCCTCTCCATAGAACTCACCCCTGAACTCATCAACAGAGTTACTGCACTTCCCCTAGGAATACCATGGAGGAAGGAAGACAAGGGAGATAACTGGATTACCAAGAGGAAATTCTTTTTAGAAGGTGAAGAACCCATTGAGGAGAAGAATGGAGTAAGGAGAGAAATCTTGCCATATCCATAGAATGAGGTGAGCTACCAACTTATCAAATACAAATCATGTGAGGGTATGTATAGTGTGGTCTATGGCTATCACTTTAGGCTTCTTGAAGAGTTGAGGTTTGAAGCATAAAAACTTCCTCACCATAGGCTTAGAATACCATACTTCCTTCTACAATCACTGATATACACAAGAATAAAGGTACAAGAGGGAAATTCCCAACAATTAGCATATCATGGGTTAATCAGAATCATCATTGAAGATGCCCTCCAAAACCTCAGAATTCCTATCGAATGGTCAATTTTCAGAGACATGCAGAGAAAGGAGGACATGAAGGCTCTCACATATGATGTTAGTCCTACTATTAGTGAAAAGGATGAGGAAGAGACTGAAGAAGAGGAGCAAGAAGCAAGGTAGGATGAAGATGAGATAGATGATGAGAAATATAAAGAGAATGATAAAGAAATAGAGGAAGATGTTAAGGAGGAAACTGATAAAGAAGATGAGGATCTATAAAGAGAAGTAGAGAGAAATGGGAATGAGGGGGAAGATGAAAAGGAGGAGTCAACTAGGGTGTCTCCAGAACCCACTAAAAGAGAGGCAGCAACTGCCCTCACTACTCTTAGCACCCCAATCAAGCAAGAAGGAAAAAGACAGAGGAATACCCCCTTATATTTCAGGACAAGTAAAAGTACAAGAATAAGGTAGGGGAAACCCCAAACACCCACCAAAATTCCCATTGTGATTGAGGACTCACCTAAAAAGTAGGATAAAATGCATTTTCCTAAGTCCCCTATCACCTATGTGAGAAGGCCTATAACTAGGTCCACCTCATCCAAGGGAAAATAAATCCTACACAACGCACAAGAGGACCTACAGGAAGCTGGAGAATTCCTACGTGACACTCTGCTAAATCTACAAGAGACTCAAAAAATTGATAAGGATGGAATCCTACGACAAGAAACTAAAGAAGAGGACCCAAAGTTGAATGAACCTAGCCCCCAACCTAACCTTGACTCCTACTATAGATTTATTGAAGGTGGTAGGGTCATTCCACAAAAAATTGCTATTCCACTATTCTTCGAGCTTGAGAAGGAGAGAGCCAGAACTCATTGATGGATCCATATTTCCAAATCCAAGGGGGTGGAAGACATTGGTCACATGGAGGAGAAACTCAAAGATATGGACAGGGAGCTAAGTATCTTGAGAGATAGAGAGGCCATAATGAAGAATCAGTTAGAGACAGAAAATGCATTGTTGAAAGGACAACTACAAGAAAGAGAGAAGCAATAAGAGTTCATGGCGAGTCTCTCGTTGGAAGCAATCCAGTTCTAGATGCCAGCTAAGTCCTATGCCCTATACCTTAAGGAATAGTGGCTACAGTTCCAAATTAAGACCCTACCACAGAAGGGCACTATGTAATTTCAGGACTACAGGCAGTTTACTGATCTTTGTGATTAGAGAACACTAGAAGATAGGGCCAAGATCTCTCAGTTTTATTTGCATAATATGACCTTAACAGACATGAATGTATGGGACCCTAATGCCAAGCTAGGAGCTTTACAATTGATGTCTTTGGCATCATGGATGAACCATGGGGAAGCAAGGGCTACAAAAATGTAGAGGATATTGGCAAGAGAACAAATAGAACCTCTCTTAGCATGCATAACTTAATTGCAAATGATCCTCTACTTGCACCCAAGTATCTTGCTACCCAAGGGAAAGAAATTTCACATTTTGAGGACATGTTTAGGTTGTTAGTGGATGACAGCATACATGCTTGCCTGAGGAGATGGAACACATTTCCATACATCTTAAATATAAGAGAGTACCACTCTCCTCAAAGAATGAGGAAAGCACTGAAAATGACACCCATGTACAAGAAATCTATGCAAAGGCTCAAAGTCAATTGGATTGGCTTGAAACTCAGTCCACCACTACTCTTAGGAATGCTAGAAGGAAGGAAGGAAGAGGAAGAAAAGTGGCAGTGGGAGGAGGTAGAAAAGAAAGTAGGTCTCTATGAACAAGAAGAGTATCCCACAATAGAGGCATGGGATGTTAGGAAGGCCACTAGAGCTATGGAGGATATGGATATTGATTGAGTTTCCCAGAGGATGAGCAACACTTTCAGTAGGGGGTGATGATGAGCCTCATTATTGGGTAATGATATGGGCCTTAATTCACCTCCTAGCTTAGTCAAACCAAGGTTTCTCACAGCTTATTACATGTTATTAATTATATATATAGATATATATATATTTACATGAGTTAGATAGGGATATCCTTCCTAGTGGACTAATATGCATTGAATGTAGGTTTGAAGGAGAAAATCAAGGATTTTTTACAAAGACTAATGTTGAAACTTGAATGGGACAAGGGAGAGGGATTGTAGGAGGTAAATCCTCATCATTTACTTCTCCCCCATTCAAATAGTCCTCCATTTATCACACCATCTCGGAGTGTAAGCAGCCAAGTCATGAGAATGAGAAGGTAGTCGAGCAAGTGAGAGACAAAGAGTTAGTTTATGTGGAGTTTGGGAGATGAGCCTCCCCAATTTTAAGGAAGTCATTGGGGACTTTAGTTGTATAGGTAGAGATGCCTAGAGCCTCATTAGAATTTTAAGTTTTGTTGTAAAACTCTAAGTTTTCTTTGAGCTATAGACTTGTGTAATATTTTGAGGTAAATTTTTGTTATGGTAATAAAAATGAGTTTCATTTTAAGCCAGCACTGAGTTAACTCAAAGCGCTAAAGCTCTTGGGTTAGGGGCCAACCCTAGCAGCCAAGGCTCCTCTTTTTGTATTTGTATGTTTAGCTTAGTTTCATAGCTTCATTGTTAATTTGTCTTTAGAGGTATTTTCATTGCAGGTAGTGTAGATCTTACTTCAATAGCATGTTGGTAGGGATAAAAGAAGCATGACAAGGCTATCAGAAGGTGTCTTGGCCTCACTTCTTCCCTCTAGGATCATGATTTGAGGAAGGAACCCTTATGCAGCCCCCAGAACATAGACTTCTATTTCTTTCATAGGATTTAGAGCTTATTGTATTTAAGCTAGAAATTGATCAATTTTGCAAAGTAGGATTTCATTTCCATCTCTTCTATCTTCATTCTTACAGTAGATATCATCCATGATTCCATTCCTTTTATCTACTTTCCTCATGCATAACATAGACAATTAGTTCATTAATTCTTCTTTTCTAGCTTAGGAAAATGCTTCTTATTTACATGACTTTTTGGAAATTATACATGTTTGATCCAGAGTAGGTGCTTCAGGAGTAGATAAAGACCTCATAGCTAGCAATTACCCTTCACTTCATCCACCATAATCATTCCTTGGTTTCACCATTTCCTTCACTAATTTCATCATTTTACATGGAAATTCTTCCAAGCACATTAAGAGAACCCAACCATCTCCTAACCTCATTGTTGGCTTCTGAGTGATCCTAATCCTTTCTTCACTCCATTCCACCCATCAACCACCTTCCCTAAGGCTTCCATCACCTCCAACACCTCTCCTTTTTCTCTCGTATGTATCTTGTAGAAATACAGGGAATCTTGTAGGTTTCTAGTACATCTTGTAAGTTTTCCTGTACTGGCCTATTTTGAGGTGGAATTGAGAGAAAACCTATAGGAAGCTCCCAAAGGTCACCCAAGGGTCTCGTACACCATCCAATGATCTCCTAAACCTTCCATCCATCCTAAAACATCCCTCAACCACTTGCCACATCACCACAAGAGATTCGTTGGCATATTTGATTTTGCATGAAAAAAACAGAAAGACAAAAACAGAGTTATTTTAGTCCCTTTACTTGCACAATAGTTATGTTTGATGCTTTTAAATTCCATGTCGATACAGTAAAATTTGTTTCATGTTAATTTAGCATTATTGCAAAGCATAGTTTCTTATCATTTAATTAGGAAATGATGTGATTTAGCGTTGAATTTCAATCTTTTTCATTATTGCAATAGATTAGATCTCTCTTAAAGTAGATTTCCATTTCTTTCATCAAGAAACCAAGCTTATTCTGAATCCATAGAAGTTTGGCTCGAAAACCCCCAATGGTCTCTTGCCAATTGAAAAAGTGACAAAAGGCAAAACCATCACTTTTACTTGTGTATACAACATTGTCACCTCCAAGTTTGTATGAACCTCGGGTTGATAAAGTAAAGCTGGTAGCCTAGGCGTTGCAACATTCTTGTTTCAATACTAGTACTCATCAAGAGATACCAGAAATCAATGACAAAAAGGTATATGAGAAGCAATTGACAAGCTTTGATGAGTTTTCATCTTTTGAAAACCTAGTTTTGCTAAGGAAGAAATCAAAATCCAATAGGAGAGAGAGAGAGAACTTTGGCACATGAAAGAAAGAAAGCAAAGGAAGGAAAGGTTTCGCAAGGAGAATATTGGAAGAGAAACTACACCATGAATAGTTTACTGGTAACAGGTTGCATGCGTGATTTCCTTACTGGGATTCCAAAGCATGGTGCATGAATTTGGTTTATGTAATTACTTTTCCATCATTGTCATTGGATTTGCATGGATTGACAATGGTTACAACCTTTCCTTGCCATTTCCTAGATAGACATGGTGTGATATAATTGATTCTTGGTTTAACTTTGGAATACCAAAATATTTTGGATCTGGGTGAGGTGGTCTCGAGAAAATCCCAAGTGTTTAGGTTGGAGATGGTTTTGTTTGGGAAGCCCTTTACAGGTGGGTGGATATAGGAAAATCCCTTTAGGTATCGTGAATAAATTTTGAGGCATCCAAGCTTGTGTTTATTTTGTGATCTCTGTACTAGTTTAGTTGAGTTCATTGTGGCTTGAGGGTGGAGGTGGTTTAACCTCTGAAGTCCTTGTTTGGATGCATTTGGTTTATCCCATGAGATCCCACATTCATGCTTGGAATATAGAATGAGGATGATTCATTGAAAGAGATATTTGGTTCAGCCTAATCTGTTGTTGGGTGGCACATGGAAGTCTCTAATTTGGTTGGCTTTATGCATATGTTATTATATGTTATTTCTTATTGACATCAATGAGAACATATATTGGTTATTTCGTTGATTTTATGGCTTATTTTTAACGGCTTCGTTATAATTAAATGTTGGTTATAGGCATGGTTAAATATTTTTCTCTTTTTATGGATATTTTCAATGATTCAATAAGTTACTAAATAGTTATATGAATGTATGAGCTCACAAGTGTTTGATGCATATAGTTTGAGAGGTCAATGAGCCTTCTTGATGATTCTTTGGTGAATATAATAAGACAATGAATAGATCTACATTCATGACCTGTAGGTCTTATGTTTACCATATTACTATCTAAATGTTTATCACATGTTTGGTATGTTTGGGAAAAATCTGAGCCTAAGTATAGGTTATGCACACCTTTGATTAAATTATACCTTATTCTAGAATGGTTTGAGAAGTGCTAGGTTGTGGCCTGTAGGCTAGCCCTAAATTTCAGGCCGTGAATTTGCATCTGTAGACACAAAACTAATTATTTTCTGTTGTAGCCACATGAAGGTCAAACTATGCGTTCGTTGGAGCCTTCTAGCCTCATGAATATCTTGGAATGCATGTGAATAGGATATATAGTCATACAAAAATAAAGTTCTAACTCAGGGAAGTATCACTGGTGGGTGTTGTTTGACATCTGGGTGATCAGGTGTCCCTAGGAGGTTGTAGTAAAATTTAAATATATTAGGTCACAGTTGCATAATTAGAACTTGGTCGTTGGGCTATTCATAGTAACTCTTGGCTCATGTTTACCTTAGATATCATATAAAAGTAGGTAAATGGCAAGTGGTTTATTACAAGGCCGCATAAAAAAGAAATGTGGGGACCAATTCATTCATGAGGTCTTAGCACATATAATTTCCCCACTACTTCACACATGATATGCTTTGCTCACCATTAATTTAGGTGGCTAGCTAATTTTTGTCATGAACTATGGACTGATAATTAACAAGAGAGGTAGGGACTATGCTTCTATGTACCTATCCAACTTGTTTTCTTGTATGAAAGATAATTATATATTTTTTCACTGCTTTATTTGGTTGAGAGAGCCTCTACAACTCCACAGTGGGAAATGTTGTTGTATATGTAAATGAATGCAAACATTTATTTCTTTGTTCAATA
The DNA here is from genome assembly GCA_000404065.3 of Pinus taeda. Classification (NCBI taxonomy): domain Eukaryota; kingdom Viridiplantae; phylum Streptophyta; class Pinopsida; order Pinales; family Pinaceae; genus Pinus; species Pinus taeda. The sequence continues at coordinate 66,642 of APFE030628741.1, forward strand.
TGAATGAAATGTTGTAATATCTCTAAAACTAAATATTAGATCATATATATATAATAATATAATAATAAAAATAAAAAATAACATAAGAATAATAATATAATAAAACTAGTATCTCTTTGATAGAAAAGTAATGAAAACAGTAAATTTATTCAATTTAATTTTTATTTGAAATTTATATTTCATTAATGAAATTACAAACATTTTAAAAATACAGTTATATCACATTAAATAATTTGAAAATAATAATGAATTCATACTTGTAACCATAATATTAAAATATATTTATAAGCATATACTAAATTAATTTATTAATAGATTATAACTATATAAAAAAATATACATAGAAATGTTAATTATATATAATATAAATATTAGCAAAAAATTAAAATGTATTTGACTATATAAAGTAAACTAATGATTCATATTGGTAACTATTATATTTTGTAACTTTGTATTTAAATTTAATTTTTTGCATATAAAAATTCAATATTTGTAGTTAATTTTTAGGCTTTCATTAATTCATAATTCCATCACAAAAAAATAGCAATTTAGTGTCATAGCCTACAACAAGTGAAACTAAACCAATGGCAGTAAACATATTGCAAGGTTATTTGTTCTATCAAAATTATGCATATCATATCTACAACACAACTATCTCTACATCATCAGAGTTTTCTAAATATAGAAACATATAGATTGCAAAATAACAGTTACGTATAGAAAACATGCCAAATTTGTAGAAGAAAAAAAACTATAGAATGAATATTAAAAAACATAGGCATAAAATTAGAATGAACTTGGGGTATCATCCTTTCTCAAAATAAGTTTCAGAGGGAGGATCATGTGTGCTCGGACTTAGTGATTTCTATCTCGGACATCAAATATTCATTTCTATATGTAGAAACCAAGCATCCAATCTCACTAAGTAAGAGCACGAATGTTTTTGGGCCCACCGGATATCATTGAAACAGAAAATGATTTCGTTGGAATCTTCCTACTATTTTATTATATGACCTAATATTGTTTTAATCTATTATTAAATATTTATGGGGTGGATGTATTAAATCTATAGCACTATTGTGTCTAGGGTCCAAAACCCAATCAAAAACATCAAGTTGAATCTTAGATTGTAAGTGGGAATTCCCATCACGAACTTTCTTAGTACTAAGTAACTCAATTCCACCTTGAATTTCCTATGTGGGTGGATTAATAGTAGAGATAAGCAACAAATTTGCCCTGATATTGGCCTTAGGACATGAATGTGGTAACTCGACTACTAGAGCCATGCCTTTGGCACATTTGTTACCACAACATGATAATAGGGAGAAGTGAGAGCACAACTAGAGGAGACCTAGGAGATAGGATTATGTTACGGTATTAGAGGCTAATGGGAGACTAACATGAAAAATGAATGGCGGAGAGATTCAGGGGTGCGGTTCAAAAGTATAGCAAAAACCATGGGAGCCACAGAGAAGCATTTGAAGAAGAACAATGCAATAGGGGGCCATCCTTAGGATGGTTAAATGTCAGACCACCTCCCCACAAGATACAAGAATTTTTCCTCACTAACTAGATTGTTCAAATGAATTTCTTAAACCAAAAAACACAACCCTTTGCAGATGAGGTAATGTGTGATGTTCCTCGTCTTGAATTTTGTGATGTATTATTAGGAAATCATACTTCTGGAAGTGACATATTGTGTATGAGTCTAGGCCACATACTATTATTATTACTTTGGGAAATAAGTTGTACAGGATACCGAAGGTAGCACCGCCTACCACCATATCTTTGATAACTGTGAAGCAATGCGGTAAGAGAATTTCCCAGGTTGGGAAATTTGTTTTCCTTATCATTTTCCCTTAGGGAAGGAATAATATTGTGGCTAGGACCTCCATACATGGCTCTTCTTCATGGAAGCAACATATGGACAAGGTTGTGGAGCAATACAGGGACATCTTCAGCTCATCCACATGGGTACCTCTACACTGTCATGTTAAGCACTCTATTGATATGACCCTAGGTGTGTTGTTCCCCAATGGACTGATCTATCAATGTTATGTTATGGAGAATGATGAAATCAAGAGACATATTAACGAGTTACTTCATTAAGGGAACATCAGGCCAAGTTTATCGCCCAGAGGGAGCTCGATCATGTTGTTATAGAAGAAGGACGAAACTTAGAGATTCTATATTGACTATTAGGCACTAGACAAGATCATTTTCTGGAATAGGTATCCAATCCCATGGATTGATGACCTTTTGGACCAGCTCAAGGGGGATAAATATTTAAGCAATATTTACTTGAAGTTTTGGTATTGCCAGGTACCAATCGAACCCTCTGATGTGTGGGAGATTACATTCAAATTCAAGGAGGGCCTTTTCGAATGGCTGGTTATGCCTTTTGGGTTAAAGAATGCCCCCAAAACCTTAATGAGGCTAATGGATGACATCTTGCAACCCTTCACCAATTCATTATTGGTGTCGTATTTGGATGACATCATTATCTTCATCCATAGTTGGGAAGAGCACCTCCACCATATTTGATAGGTCCTCCAAACTCTGTGACAAAACAAGTTGTGTGCCAATTTGGAGAAGTGGACCCTCAATATGACCTAGGTTCAGTACCTGGAGTACATCATTGATCTGTGGGGTGTGCACGTGGACCTAGCCAAGAGAGAATTCATTATAGATTAGCTAGCCCCAACAATTCAATAGAGCTATGGAACATTCTAGGTCTTGCCAATTTCTATCTCAGGTTCATGTTGGGGTTCTCTCATATCACTTGGTGTTTAAGTCAAGTCACTAAAGATGGAGTGAAAGTAAATTTATTTTGGTTTGAATCCCAACAAAAGAAGTTTTCGGAGTTGAAGCATCGCCTCTACTCTGCACTAGTTCTCACATTACTAGTCCCGCTGTAACCATTTTAGATTGAGATAGATGCCTCCGACTATTCTATTGGTGCATTTCTTACTCAACATGTGCATCTAGTGGCATATCATTGTCAGACACTTTCAGACACAGTTTGAAAGTATCCCACCTATGACAAAGAGATGTATTCTATTGTTTAGTCATGCCAACAATGGAAGTAGTACATTGTGGGGAAGAAAATGGTCATCGACACAAACCACTGACCCATGAGATTCATACATACACAAGGGAAGTTGCATAACGATCACCATAAAAAATGTTCCAAATATCTACAATAGTTCCAATTGAACATTCATTACAAGAAGGGAAACATTAATAATGTTGTAGACTACATGAGCTGACCACCAATCATGGTGTTGATCATTGTGCTCGAATCTTGTGTCCATGATGATTCAGGGTGACTGCATATTTATAAGAGCGATCCATAATTAGATGCTCCTGGAAGGCAATAAAGTTCCAAAATTTCACCTCCAGGATACACTGTTACGCCACTTGGGACACATATATGTTCCCTCAGGCGAGCATGACATGATGATTTGGTAAGCGCACTATAGTCAAGTTGTTGGACATTTTTTAGTAGAGAAAATAGTGACAGTGTTATAAAAGTATTTTTACTAGTCGAACCTTTGATAGGATGTTGGCAAGTACATCAAAGCCTGCATTTCCTGATGGGGTTCTCTCATGTCACTTGTCCTTTAAATAAATTCACCAAGGGCGAAGTGAAACTAAAGTTATTCTAGTCAAAATCGCTACCAAAGGAGTTCATACAGTTGAAGCATTGCCTTTTCTCTACACCAGTTCTTACTCAATATGTGCATCTATTGGCATATCACCGTGAGACACTTCCAAACATAGTTTGAAAGTATCCCACCTATTAAAAAGAGATGTATTCTATTGTCTAGGTCCGTTGAGAATAGAAGCATTACATTGTGGGGAAGGAAATGGTCATCCACATAGACCACTAACCCCTGTAATTAATACATACACAAGGGAAGTTACATAATGATCACCATCATAAATATTCGAAATACGTGCAAGAAGGGAAACATTAATAAGTACAAGAAGGGAAACACTAATAATGTTGCAGAATACCTCAGCTAATCACCAATCATTTCAATGATCACTATGCTCGGCTGTTTTGGCAATGATACTTTAGGGTGACCGCATCTTTATAAGAGAGATCATGAATTTAGCAGCACATACTAAAAACTCTTGGAAGGCAAGACATTTCCAAATTTTCACCTCAAGGATGCATTATTATGCCACCTAGGACACATCTATGTTCCCTCAAGCGATCATTCTAGGATGATTTGGGAAGCGCACTATAGTTAGGTTACTAGACATTTTAAAGTAGAGAAAATGGTGGTAGTTTTGGAGAAGTATTTATATTGGTCAAACCTTTGATAGGATGTTGGGAAGTAAATCAGATCTGCCATTTCCTACGCCACTTCCAAGCCAACCATCAATAAGAAATGCATATATACTCCTATGCCTAGTCGACCTTGGGATTCATCTCCATGGATTACATGTTGGCCCTTGCTTCTAGTAAGCATGGCAATGAATGCATTTTTGTGCTTGTCGATAGATTCTCTAATATGACCATTGTTACGACCTATAAGAAGAGTATCACAATAGATGCCACTGCTAAGCTCTTCTTGAAATGAGTGTGCATACATTTTTGGATCCCACAATCCATTATCTCATCTCGGGATAGCATGATCCTAGGTATATTTTGGTCAAGTCCTTGGTTAATGCTAGATACCAAGCTCACTAAATCCATGGATTTCGACCCCCAAAATGATGGCCAAACAGAGGTCGTCAATAGGATGATTATGATCATTCTACACATGTGCAAATAGAAGCATCAACACACATGGGATGAAAAACTCCATTATGTCTAGCATAACTATAATAGACTCTCCATAGATCAACTAGCCACAACCCTTTTTAGGTGGGGTTAGTATTCCATCCACCATGTCCCATTGATGTGGCTATATCGTCTACAACTACTCAAGAAGATTCATCTCATGTCTATTCTGAGCTGACAAGGTTAACAACTTCATTGAGTGCATTCATCACATCCACCAATAGGTCCATGACATATTGGATAGAGCCAATGATAAGTTCAAGAAGTGCCAATATCAGCATCAGGTGTCACACACGTTCCAGGTTGGTGACAGATTTTGGTTACAGTTACAGAAGGAGCATCTCGTTGGGCCCCACCACAAGATTTCCCCACTCCAATATGGGCCTTACGCCGTCACTAAGGCTGTAGGGGACAATTATTTTGATCTCATCATTCCACCATCCATTGCTTGCAGCCAATCTCTAAAGTGGACCATATTTGACCATACTTTCCACCATTACTAGTCACATCAGACATTGCAGAACAGTTCACAAAATTAGTGTTAAACCCAAATTGCATGGAATGGTACACAACTGATCAGTTCATGGACACACAGATCAAGAATACTCTCCAACATAAGATCCAACTATATCAGGTTGTCAAAGTTGTCCAACTCTTGTAGCATGACAAGTGGCTCACCAAGGACCAAGTTCAACAAAAGTTTCTCCATCTCATGGAGGCACTCAATGCAATGGGAACCATCGCTTCCTAAGGGGAGAGCACTAATCCATGTGTATATTGGTGGTTAGCCAACTATTCCACTTGGACCCTCACCAATTTTTCTTTTAGTTTTTCGGTTTCCTTAATTGTAGAAAAGTTACTATTTTTGGAAATTTTTCAGGTCCTAAACTTATGGAGTTGTTTTGAGGACCAAAATGATGTTTTTTAGAAAATGGAAAAAAAATTAGCTTTCACTTATGTTTCTAGCCGAAATTTTTATTCCTCAGATAGATATTTCTAACAAGGTATTGTGCGCATCAATGTTATGTCCCTAGACTACTAGTGTAGCCCCATATTATCATTAGTGCAAACCCCCTTATTACATTTTTGTGCCCATGTAGTTCCCATATTGTTATTATTGTGCCCCATAGAAGCCCACTATTGTTATCGTTGTGCCCTTACATTATTATTGTTATGTTAGCTTTGACTATATTATGACCCCTTAGACTCCTATATATAGAAAGGAGGTCTTGTCATTTGTATCATCCTAAAATTGTTCATTTGTGTAATGTAAAAGAGGCTTCCCCCTTGAAGAGGTTGATTTTGAAGTTTTTGATCTATCTTTTCTATATTTTGTGAGCTGGTTTCATAACATTTGGTATCAGAGTTTTGGATTCTACGGTTTCACTGCTCCAAACAGGTTGTCATGGAATTTTCTCTATAACTTTTGTGTTGCAATGTCTCTGAAGCTAAAACGAAAACCCATTTGAGAATAAATCTCTCTGAACGTTGGCTCCAAATTTCAAATATTTTCTCTCTATATTATTTGAGATATGATCCAAGGAATTTAGGATTTTTGCAGGATCCCGAATGATATCTAAAATAGGTAACCTAGGGAAAATCATCAAAACTTTCTTTCTGATCATTAGATTGGAATTTCATAAGAAGTTACAGAAAGAGGACTTCCTTTAGTTTTCTTTGTATCATTTTCAGGTCTGAAGGTTGGAACAGTGACACGTGGAACTTCGTACAAGTTTTCTCTACTGAAAAACTATATAATCTAGTCATATTGGGAGATTGGGCATAACTCTTTCTTGGAGAATCCAATTTCGATCAGATAGGTGGCATTGGAAAGCAGACGTAGAGTGCTACTATAGGTCATAATTTTAGACCTTGGAAATCTGAAATTTCAGAGATAGAACAAATTGAAGAGAGAGCTCCTAAAATCAAGAAAAAGCGATGTGAGGAAACTTGATGGCAAGGATCTGGTAAATTGGATACTACAAATGGAGCAATATTTTGATCTACATGATGTATAACTCCTACAAAAGGTACATACTATATTTTTATACTTGGAACCAAATCAATTTGTATGGTATAGAGGGATTTTTTCTCGTAGACCACTTGTCACCTGGCCAATTTCCACAGAGGAAATGATAGCACATTATGAGGATACAAAGAGAAACACATTCTTTAGCCAATTGATAAATCTCAAACAAAAGGGTTCAATGCCAGAGGACACTAAAGACTTCCAAAAATTGAATATAAGAGTAAATTATATTCCAGAGAAACAAAGGATTGTGATGAGTGTCGGTATTGCAGCAAGAATGCTACAACTCCTAGGCTACCTTTACTTTTATCAACCCGGTAGTTTGTAACAAACTTGGAAGCATCGGTGCCATATGCACAAGTACTAGTTATCACTACAGGTTGTAACTTGGTTAGCTAGTGCGAGATCACTAGGAGCTCAAGCCAACTTCTATAGATTTCAAAAGAAGCTCTATGTGTGATGAAAGGAAAGAAATATTACTCTACAGATGGTATTCTAACTGCAGAAAAGAGAAAGACTAGAATGTGAAGCAAAACCTAGTAAACTCTAATTAACAAGCTAATTCTACTTTTGCCAAAAACACTATGAAAAACATGAAAGAAATGCCATTACCTACTTAAGGACATAAACAACATTTAACCATGCTATTTTTGGAAGTAAATAAGCAAAAAACATATTTTTGGATTTTTATGTGTTTTTATGTGAATTTAACATGCATCTAATTTATTGTGTGTGAGTGTGGCAGTGAATAGGTGGCGTTAGAGGGTGGTTTTGGAGCTTGGAAGGATGTAGGCGGGTGTGGATGGGTCCTAGGAGGTCTTAGGTGGCCTTATGGAGGCTTTTCCCACACTTGGCATTCAAAACAAATCCTATAGGAAAAACTACAGGAGGACACAGGAAAACTACAGGAGGAAAACAGAGAAACTACAGGAAGCCTACAAGAGGAGGCCAAGGGAAATTTCCATTGTTTTGAGGGTCTGAGAGTCGGTGGAAAAGGTGGATGAAGGTTGGAATGAGGTGTTAGGGTGCCTAAGGTCTACCATGAGTCACCAAGAAAGATAAAGATGATTGGGTATGCTCAAGGAGAGAGGAAGAAGTTCTATGAAAAATGAAGGAAACTAGGGCAGAATTGAGGTGAGGTTTGGGAGACCTATAGGGCATGGATCTGATGGAGGGTGTCATTGCTGGTAAGCTAGGCTACTGTTGGAAGAGATTTGTTGCATAGAAACTGACAGTCAACCAAGAAAATCAAGCAACCAATCAAATGAGTGCATCTTAGGAAAAATAGATTTTTTCATTAAAATGGCCTAAACTATGATGTAGAGAAGGAAACACAGGTAAATGATGTAAGAAAGGACAGCATGAAAAAGGACTATTGAAAATAAGGAAGAAAACATGATAAAGAAGATCTAAAGCAAAGAAAAACTAGATTATCAACCTACTCGAGAGCTGCATTCACTCAAAGTCCTAGGAATGAGGAAACTATGTGTTTTTGGGGCAGCAGGAGAGTCTTTGCCTCAAATCATGGTCCCAGAGGGAGGAAGAGAGGCCAAGGCACTTTTTCTAGCCTTTTGAATCTTCTATGACCATAACCTGCTATAGAAAGCATAAATGGAAGTAAGCTACTAAATCATAAAAAGCAACCTATTCCTAACCATAAGAGAAATACATCTAACAACAAACTAATCTACACACTGAAGTAAAGCATACAAATACAAGTAAAGAGAAGCTTGGCTGCTTAGATTGGGCCCTAACCCAAGAGCTTCAGCCCTCTCAGGTAACTCAGTGCTAGCTAAAAAAGGATTCCATCTTCAATATAAAAAAATAGCAAGATTACATAAAATTGTTAAAAATAGTAAGCTCGAAATTTGAGTAGAGTTCACACAAGAAAAAAGTTGACCCTAGTGAGGTCCTAAGCCTCTCTACATATAAATTTGAAGCTAATAGAAGCTTCCTTAAAATTAGGGAGGCTTGGCTCCCAAAACCCAAGATAACTATCAATCATCTTCCACTTGCTCAACTGCCTTCCAGTGCATGATTCGGCTGCTTGTACTCCGCGCTGAATGAAGGGGAATTCAAAGTGAGGAGAAATAAATGAGGGGGATTCCCTCCTATAAGTCCTCTCTTCTCTCTAGTTTGAGTTATTGCTGCAGTTTTACCACTAGATGCTTGACTTTGACCTCGAAATCCATCAAAATCTACAATACATACATGTTAGACCACATGGCATAATAACTATCTCGATTCACCCTATAAGCATAAATGTAATCTGAAAATCATACAATAGGCTAAGAGAATGGTTGATTTGAATAGGTGGGGAGGTAAAATGAGCCCATATAATTACCCATTTATGAGGCTCATCATCACCCCCTACTGTAGGTGTTAGTCATCCTCTGAGAAACCTAGTCAATCTCTTTGTCTTTCATGGCCCTAGTGGCCTCCCTAGCATTCCAAGCTTCTGATATGGTCTACTCATCTTCCCCATAAAATCCTACTTTTCTATCTATGTCCTTCCACTACTCCTTCTCTTCTTCTTCTTTTCTACCTTCCAACATGCCTAATATGAGTGGAGGACTCAGTTTGAGGCCAATCTAGTTGACCTTCAGCCTTTGCATGGAGTGTTTGTACATTGGCACTCTTTTCAGTGCCTCCTTCAGCCTCATGGGGGGATAATATTCTCTAATCTACAAGTTGTGGGGTAGGGTGTTCCATCTTCTCATGCATGCATGCACACAATCATCCCCAAGTAGCCTAAACATATATTCAAAGTGTGGAATGGCTTGTTCCTGATTGGCTAGATATTTAGGGGAAATTTGGGGGTCACTGGCAAGCAGGTTGTGTGTGCTGATGAGTGCCATAGGACCTGATGGCTTGGCTCTTATCATCAATGGTTCATTCTGCTATTTTATTAACAATCTTTTCATTTTTTCTGCCCTCAATTCTTCATGGTTCATCCATGATGCCATGGCCATTAATTGCAGATCCACTAGCTTGGCATTGGGGTCCCACACATTCAAGTCTATGAAGTCCATGTTCTGTAGATAGAATTCTGCCATCTTTTCTTTATCCTCGGAGGTGCTTTGGTCACAAAAATCCATGAATTGTCTATAGCCTTGGAAAGGCATTGTGCCTCTTTGTGCGAAAGCTTTTATTTGGAATTGAAGCCATTGATTCTTCAGATAGAGGCCATAAGATTTCGATGGTGTTTTGCATTGTAATGCTTCTACGGATAAGCTGGACATGTATGCTAAATGAGTCTCTTTCTCCTGTAGCTTCCTCCTTAGTAATTCATTGTCATTCTCAATGTCGCTTCTTGTAATGGCTGCTCTGTCTTTGAGAGCACTCAATTCCCTGCCCATTTCCTTGAGTTTGTTTTCCATGTGGCCAATATCCTCAACTCCTTTGGACTTGGCTATCTGCATCCACCTATGTGTTCTCACTCTCTCTTTTTCCAATTCGAAAAATAGTGGAATTGCAAATTTTTGTGGGATTATCTTTCCTCCCTCAAGTAGTTTGTAATAGGAGTCAAGATTAGGTTGGGGGTTAGGTTCTTGTAGCTCTTGTGCTTCCTCTTTCACCTTTGGCTGTCCTCCTATCTTTTCCCGAAGTTTTTGTGTCTCCTGTAGTTTGGATAGGGTCTCCTATAGGTATAGTTTGGGATCTTGTAGAATTGCCTTTCCCTTCCATGTAGAAGATCTTGGAGTCCCCCTTTCATAGGTTATGGGTGTCTTGGAAAGAGATTCTTTCACCATAGAAGATGGTGAATCTTCAATTTTAATGGGAGTCTTCGATTGGGGTTGACGTTTGCTTGTTTGAATCCTAGTACTCTTCCTTGCCTTGAAATACATGGAGGTTTTTATTTTCCTCTTCTGCTTCTACTTAATTGGGGTATTGAGGGCAGTGAGGGCAGCTGCAGCTTCTCTTTCCCAAGTTTTAGGGGACTCTTCTCTTTGCTCTACCCTCTCTCCCTCCTTTTCTCCCTCTTCTGTCTCTTTTTCCTCCTCCTGCTCTGTCTCTTAAACTCTCCCCTCCTCTATTTCTTATTTCTTTTCTTTCCTCCTTCCTCTCTTTCTCTGCAATGTCACCATTGGCTTCACCTTCTCCTCCTTTCTAGTCTCCCTCGTCATTGACAGCAGGACTGACATCATAGGTTAATGCCTTGATGTCAACCATAGCTATCATATTTCTGAAAACTTCCCATGCTATAGGGATTGTAAAGGTATGGAGGACTTCTTCTACTATGATCTTGATTAGACCATGGTGAGATAGCTGCTGTGAATTTCCTGCTTGTACCTTGGTGCTGGAGTCAATGAGGGATTGATGGAGAAAGTAAGGGATACTGAGCTTTTGATGTGCTTATGTATTCTCGCCATATGTCAAACCTTGGAGGATTTTGAAATGATATCCATAAACAATGTTATGCCTCCCCTCACAAGAAATGTATTTGATCACTTGGTAGCTAACCTCATACTAGGGATATGGTATACTAGCCCTCCTAATTCCATTGTTGTCTTCAACAGGGGTTTCATTGTCTTGGACAAATTTCCTCCTGGCAGCTTGGCCAATTGGTTTCTCATCTTTACTCCAAGGCAGCCCAAGAGGAAGGGTAGTGACCCTACTGATGATTTCAGGAGTTATTTCATTGGAGAGGCCTCTAATGGTTACAGTAGCATGAGCTCTTGTGTGAGGAACTAGAGAGAGAGAAAATTCATGGGCAATTTCATCATCAAACCCTCTAAACTTCTCAAAGAAATTCATCTAGTTTTCCCTTGTAAATATTTCCACCACTTGAGGATGTGCATGCAGTCTAGTGGAGTTAATGGGCTCTTTTCTCATAAATCCCGCTATCATACTACCTGTACTTCTTTGAAAAACCAAATATGGAGGTGGAGACAAAGAATTTTGAGTGGAATAGAAAAACAGAGGGGATTATGTTTTTTTTAAACAATTTTTTTAATTTTTTAATTTTTATGTATTTCTACCCTCTTAAAGACTCATTTCATCTTCAATTTGAGACCAATTATTTCACATTTTGATATTAAACAGAGGGAATTCATGAACCCTACCTCTTCAGACTGAAATTCGTGCCAAAAATTCACATTTTCTCCCTTCAAAATGACTCACTGCCCCTCATGTAGAAGCCTGTTGTCCCTCTTGTAGATTTCCTGTAGGTGCTCCTGTAGAAAATGTCGAGAGAAAAAATATGGAGGAAATCAATAGAGGATGGTGGATATGAGGCTTTGGGGCATAATAAAACTGTGGTGTGGCTAAGTGATGAGGAGAAATTGAAGAAAAGGTGGTGAGAATGTGCAGGGAGGAGTGCTCATTACCTTTTATGGCTTTTTTCGGTTATTAGTGTTGAGCTGGAAAGGCGTAAGTTGCCCAAATTAGGATTGTTGGTCCCCACCTACTTGGTCATCATGACCTCCCCTCATAATCATCCCCATATCACTACATCGGAGTTAACTCTTCCTCCCACTACCTGTCCTTCACATCTTTGCTTGAGTTGACTCTATGCACGTGCGAGTTATATATCCGTTAAGTGGAGTAAAGTAACTAAAGGTGGCCAAGTTAACTGGCCACGTTTGCCTCTTTTGATTTCAACCATCTTGTTGCCTTTGTATGGGTTCTGATTACACAAATAAAGATAGAGGAGTGACTTAGCTACTTACTAATGATCTGAGTTTATTTTCTGCCATTGACTATGAGTTGATGTGGCTTTCTCTGCTACATGCCTTCATTTTCCTTCATGCATGATGTCCCTGATTGTTGATGTGTTGTTGTGTGTTTTTGCAGGTTCTTCATTTTTTACTGAGCTGCATGTGCCTTTTCAACCTTCATATGTGTTGTCCCTTGCTATTGGTGCTGGACTCCTATGGGATCAGCTGCTACAGGAATTGCTACAGGAGCTCCTGTAGCTGCTTCTCCCCTTGAAACTTCAGCTATTCCATGTGATTGGAGCTCGAGAATGATGCCAGAGGTGGAGATGACTGATGGAGGGATAGTAGGTATCCTTCAAGTAATCTCAATGGTGCCTTTTCCTCCTTTTATTTATTTATTTATTTTTTTCAAAACTGAAAGACTGTTTTTCTATGTTTTTTCCCTGGAAAGGAAAAAAATAATAATGATGCTTGGAGTGTGATGCAGGCTTGGAATTGATGGCAAGGAGGTTTGAAGATGGTAAGAGGGATTATAGGTTCCACATGAAGCTTTTCTTGTCCCTCAAACTGCCTCCTGTAGACACTTATGGCTCTCTGTAATTCCTACAGGAGCCTCCTGTAGAAAAAATAGAGCCTCCTATAGAAAACAAAGTTTTGGAAGTAGAGGTATAGTGGGGTGAAAGAGATGCCAAAAATGATGGAGGAAGGTGTGGAGAAGATGTGATGGATGTGGGTATGAATGTCAGGGTCCCCTTGGAACCTTCTTTTTCTCCCTATAATCCTCTTGCAAATGTGCAATGAAATAAAAATTCGTTTTCTCTTTCTCTTTTTTTGAAAACAACTAGGGCACCTTGTTGGCATTATGACATAGGTTTTGTTCTATGGTACAGGTGTTTTCCTTGATGGCAACTCACTCAAATGGTAGATCATATATTAGGCACTCAAAATGGAAGAAAATAAGGTATACGCAGGTTCCTCTCAGCAAAGTTGTGTATACATGTGGGATCACCGATTGAAAGGCACGTATACGTATGCAACACTTTCATGCAAAGAAAAGTGTGTACATGTGGGGAAATCTATGTTTGGTCCATAGTATTTTGTTCGAAATACTTGAACCTATGGTTTTGGTCCTTGGTATTGCATCCAACGTGTTGAACCCAAGTATTGGGTCGCTAGTATTGCTTCTCAATGGTTTTGGACCATGGTTTGAGTAAGGCCTACAACTATAAAAAGGGAAGGAGATCATTTGGCAAGCGCATCGACTGAAGTGTTGAATATCTTAAGAGAAGCAAGATCTGGAATGCTGGTGATTGTTTTATGGTGCATTACTGGATCTGAACCAAGGAGGAACCTGAGCGCTAAAAGATGAATAAGTTCTATTGATGGATCAAGATACTAAGGCTTGAATAGTAATATCATTGTGTGACTTTGATCTGTTATAATTGGCGCATGATTAAATCTATAAATCTAATAATCTGAGTATAATTGATGTCTGATTAAGTGAAAAATGGTAAATTATCTTTTATAGATTTGTACGTAGGCTCGGCACATAAGAGGCGCATATACACATAGGTTCAGCGAAGGAAGACAACATATACACAGGTTGGTCTTGATAAGCTACGTATGTACACAGGTTTCTCATTTTGAAGTAGTGTACGTCTCATGAAATATTCTTTAGCTGCTTCAGTTTATTGCTGCAGTTTTCTGGGTTCAGAATTGGTGTTTGGTTATTGTTACTGCTTCTTGGTTACAACATTCTGAGAAGTGTTTGGTTGATTCTAGATTGGTTTGTACAAAGAAGATTGATTGATGTAGATATAATTAATGTTTGATTGATGATATTTATAGATCCAGTCTGAAAATTTATGAAATGTGGTCCCTGAGAGAAAGAGAAGGTTGTAGCTTTCTGTAGGTCAGCACCTACGTACTAGTACCTCAGCTAGTACAAGAGCTAAGGGGGTTGCAGCTCCCTTCCAGGCGAAGCTGGAGAATGAGAGAAGGTTGTAGCCTTCTACAGGTAGCAGCCTATGTACTAGTATAAGACTGCACCAGTACAGAATCATTGTAAAAAGAAGTTTCTAATTGAAAGAAGATAGAGACAAACCGCAGCAGGTGGCTTTCACCCACATTGGGTTTCCACCTTATATCTTGTGTTCTTGTGTGTGACTGTCTACATTAATTTTCTGTTCCTGGTTAATGTTTATATGGTTCTAACATCAATATCTGAAGAATCGTCAAATTATAAGTTATACGCTAGTTTCCTTAACTAATGTTGTGTATATATGCTAGTTTCACTAACATAAGTAGCGTATACAAATCTGTGTATGAATTGAAAAATAATTGACCTGATAATACTGATTCACCCCCCCTCTCAGTATTATTTCCAACATGCCTCAGAGGGGTTTTCACCTTAATTGCCTACCCTGGTAACCTCCAAGGGAGGTTTTCACCCAAGGATATTATTATTTTTCTTTTTTGACATCACTAGGCTGCCTCAAAAGAGGTTTTCAACCCAATGATGGGATTCAAGCGCCTCATCGATGTTTTCACTTGAGTCCTTATTTTTCTCTTTTTTCTTCAGTGAGTGGGTGAAGTGGAAGCTAAGACATGCTACACTACCATCACTGTTTTATTAAAGTCTTCAATAAACTCTCGCTTGGAGAGCGGTTTCTTGTAGACTTTCAAATGATGTCCATTGACAAACATGGGGATGGCTTCATCATCAATGGTTCTGATTAGAACTTAACCATTTTCATTGCATTTCTCCACAGTGTAGGGTCCCAACCATCATGTCCCTAGCTTGCCTTTGAAATCCTTGTATCTTGAATCATAGAGTAGTGCTCAATCTCCCTCTTGGAATTGCTTCTCCCTGATATTTTTGTCATGCCATATCTTTCTCTGAAGCTAAACTACCTCTGTATGGAGAAGGGCTTGCAATATGTATTCATCCTATCCATTGAGCTGAAGTAATATCTCCTTTTGTGCATGGCCGAGGTCTAGGTCCAGCGGAGCTACCATCCTTAGGGTATTGAATTCAAACTCTATTGCCAACAAAGCCTTATTCCCATAGACCAGTTCATAGGGTGTGAACCTGATGGTGGTCTTCCATGTTGTGTTGTAGGCCCCAGTGGCCTCAACTAATCTGTCCACCTAATCTTTTCTGCTGTTGCTCGCTACCTTGGTTAGGATTCCTTCCAATTCTCTATTAGTTACCTCCACTTGCCCATTGGCTTTTTGATGGTAAGGGGTGGAAGTCATGTGCTTGATATTATGATGTGTGATCAGGTCTTCAATTAGGTTGGAAGTGAATTGACCGCCTTGGTCTCTAACCAACTCTCTCAGATACCTGAACTTGTAGAATATGTTTTCCGTCAAAAACTCAGCTACTTCTTCCTTTGTCACTACTTTGATTTCTTTTGTCTCCACCCACTTTGTCAAGTAGTCGATGCACGCAATGATGTACTGCTTCTACTTGGAAGGGGGGTTGATAGGCCCCACAAATTCCATGACCCACTTCTCAAATGGCTTAAAGGTCACTTGAGGTTGCATGGGCATTTAATCTTTTGGAGTGGGTTTCCCCATCGTTGGACACCGATTGCACTGGCTCGTGTATCTCCTCACATCTTGATGAAGAGTGGGCCACTAGTAGTCTACTTGCAATATCTTGAAGGCGGTTCTTTTTGCTGTAAAATGACTTCCACAAGGCCTAGCATGACAGGTCTGGAGGATGTCCAAGACTTCCTCCTCCCTAACACATCTTCTTGAGATTTGATCTCGGCCTAGTTTGAAGAGATTGCCTCCAATCCAGGTGAAGGGGCACTTTTCCTTACTATGTTTCTCTTCTCTTTTGAGGATAGGTGCGATGGAAACTGTGTTGAAACCAAGTAGTTTGCTATATTAGCAAACAATGGAGAGAGTACTGATATAGAAAATGGGTGTTCATCTAGCATTTGGTCATCCGCCATTCCTTCTTCACCTGTAGGAAAATTTACTCTAGACAAAAAGTCAGCAACAACATTCTCCTTACCAGGCTTATAAATAATGGTCAGATCAAACTACTACAATAAAAGCAACCATCTAGTAATGCGAGCATTTACATTTGGTTTCTTCATTAAATATCTAATTGCAGCATGATCAATGTGAACAAAGGTTTGGTAGCCTGTGATATAATGTCTGAATTCGTCTAAGGAATGCACAACAGCTAGGAGTTCCTTCTTGGTCAATGTATAATTTAACTCTGCCTTTGACAAGTTTTTGCTTATAAAGTATATGGCATAAGTTAAGTTTTCATAAATTTGTCCTAAGGTTGCTCCTATTTCTTTTTTCGAGGCATCTGTGTGAATGTGAAAGGGTAGGGCCCAGTTTGGGCCTTTGAGAATTAGGGTAGTCACTAGCTTGCTGTTCAAGGTATCTAAGGCTTCTTCACAATTTTTTGACCATATGAACTCAATATCTTTGCCTAGGAGGCCAAACAAAGACGAGGCTAACTTGCTGAAATCGTTAATGAATCTCCTGTAATATCCAGCTAAGCCTAGGAAGCTTCTAACATCTCTCACCTTTTGAGGAGGTGGGACCCTTTGGATGATGGCAATTTTTTTGGGGTCCACTTGCAGTCCTCATTGAGATATTTCATGACCTAGCACGGTCCCTTTAGTCATCAAAAATTCACATTTTTCTGGACTGAGGGATAGGTTCATCTCAATACACTTATCTAGAACTTTTCCTAGGTTAGATAAAGCTTCTTGAAATTCAAAACCATAAGGAGTAAAATCATCCATGTATATTTATATTGCATCATGAACCAGTTTAGAAACTATACTTAATGTCGCTCTTTGGAATGTGACTGGAGATTTGAAAAAACCAAAAGGAAGGACTCGATATGCAAAGGTACCCCAAGGGCAAGTGAAAGTGGTCTTATCTTGGTCTTCTGGGCTGATTTGAATATGATTGTACCCACTAAACCCATCTAGGAAGGAGAAAAACTTTTTCCTTGCCAGACCGTCTAACACTTGATCTATGAAAGGTAAAGGAAAATGGTCCTTTTTAGTGGCACTAGCACCAAAGGAGAGACCCATTCATTGTCAAAGATGGGATAGATGAATCCTGCATCAAGGAATTTCTGCAATTCTTCCTTAACAATATCTTTAAGTGTTGGGTTCATCCTACTTTGAGGTTACATGATTGGCTTTCAATATTCCTTGATGTATATATGATGAGTACATACTGAAGGGTTCACACCCTTCATCTCCTTATAATTCTAGGAGAAGGCATCTAGATGTTTTCTCAGTATGCTGCATAGCTCCTTCTCCTAGGAAGTATATAGGGATGGATTGATTTTCAATGTTCTTTCTAGGCCGAACTCTATATTTTTAACACAGAGAGAAGTGAGGTCGGCCACACAAAGATCAGTTGAGGATTTTTTTTGGGTTTCTCTCACTATGTCTTCTAATGGTGATACACTGGGAGGTGGATTCTGAATCGAATTTTCAATCATATCATCCTCATCTTATGGTTTCCCCCCATGGCAATTTCTAATGTGCAAAGTGGTGCAGAATAAACTTCATCCTCATCCTCCTCCTGCAAGAGGAGAGGTAGATCATGTTCTAGCAATGGTTTGGCAGGAGGATATAGGATTAACTGCTTGGACGTATGCCCATTCTTTATGGTCATGTTCCTAGCTCGGCAGCTAATGTAGGCATTGGTTGTAGCCAACCAAGGTCTTCCCAGAATGAGAGGATACCCAGTGAGCTTTGCTTTTGGCTGGAGAACTAAGAAATCAACAGGGTACTCCGAAGAATCAATGGAGACCATCACATCTTCCACAATCCCCTCAGTGATCACTGTGGAGAGGTATGCTAGTTGGAGCACTGTCGTGGTCTTCCTTAAAGAGCCTTGGAGATTAAGTTTGAGCATTGTGTCCTTTGTCATCACATTAATGGAAGCTCCTAGATCAATGAAGGTATGTGGTACCATTGTGCCATTGATGTGTACATCAACTACTGGGCTTCTAGGGTCCAAATATTTTGGACATATTATTTGCCCCAACATCAGGTCGGACAGTTTTCCTATGACAGTGATTGTTGAGGCATCTCTCTTGTGCCTTCCTGGATGCCTAAAGTACTTCTCTTTGATCAACATATTGTAGATATGCACATCTTTTATGGCTCAGAGAAGTGGTATCTTCACACAAAAATGTTTCAATTCTCCCAAGAGTTTAGTCTCTTCTAGGGCAGGCAAGATTGTCATAGATAGTCTCTGAGGAAAGGGTGGATTTGCTTTAGGTTCGCTTTCCTCTTTATCTTCCTCAACCTCCTTGGGTGGAGATTGGATATATGGGAGAACTTTCCCAGAGCACAAGTTAATTTCTTGAATCTCCATAACATAAGCTGGGTATGATGGTTCCCAACTATACTCCTGCTGAGCTTGTCTGTTGTTTGGGTTCGGATTTCACTGGGTAGGAATTTGGGGTTGCCTTGGTGGAGCAAAAGGTAACTGTTGTGGTTGTGCAGGTGGTGGAGGTAGAAGAGCGGGAGGAGAGTTGTATTGGGACCTCCACCCTTGATGAGATGCATTGCACTAAGGTTGCGGCTGAGCATATGATTGAAATGAATGGGTGGCTAGTTGGGCATGATATTGAAATTTGAATGACTAACGAGGAGGCATGGACCAGGAAGGATGAGAACGGGGGCCCCAAGAAGGTATGGAGGTGACTTGGTTGGGGTTGTAGTATGCCTGATATGTGCCTTGCATCCCCTGTTGGTATGGTCTAGGTCCATGCAGCCTCCTTTGGTTTATGTAATAGATTTGTTCAATGACTCCTTTGGCCCCTTGGTATACAACTTTAAGTCCGAGCAAGGAAGGGAACTTATCTGTAGAATGATATTCTTCATATACTGAACAAACCTCTATAGATTTCAATGGGCATTCATTCCTAGGATGCCTCCTGGTGCATCTAGGGAAAAAAATGGCCAAATCCCTTTCTACTTCCTCTTATTTTCTTTTGATATGTAAGGTATCCATTTGCATGGAAAGAGTTTGCAACATCTCACTCTTGAAGTGTTCCAGCATGTTTCCAATTTCACCTTTAATGGATGAATTGGAATAAGAGGTACTGGCTATGGGTTGACTCCCCCTACCTTTCTTTTTGGCTGCTCTAGAATGGTTTCTAAAAATAGTCTTTATGTCCTCATAGGATAGTTGGTAGATGTCTCCCCCAGCCAGTAGATGGAGGGTGTCTAAAAGGTCTTCCCGAATTGCACTAAGTAGGATCAACTTCAGAGACTCAGGGTTAAGTGTACACCTGGACCTTTTGTAACTGAGCTGGAACCTCTCTTAATAGTCATCCAGGGATTCATCACTTCTTATGGTCATTCAGAAGATTTATTCTTTAGTACCTTTTGACCTAAAATAGTCTCAATACTTTTTGTTAAAGGCTTGTTGCATCTGAGCCCATGTTGTGATGTTATTGCTAGGTAATCCCATGAACCAGTGTAGTGTTGTGTCCTTGAGAGTAGAAGGGAACAATTTCAGCTTTTGCTCGTCTTTTGCAGAGTCATAAGTTTGATAGATGACAAAAAACTTGAACAAGAAGGTGTCAAGATCTTTTGTAGTCAGACCATGGAAGTGAGGTAGGGCTGAAGGACTTCTATTCTTCATTTTGGTGTCCCCATTGGTTTCCCGAATGGGGAAGTTACCCTCTATTCTCTCTCCATTTCCCTGAGCATTTTTGTTTTCAACCATTGGCTCCAGAGGAATGTTTTCTTCTTCTTTTTCTTCCCCTATAGGTTCTCCAAATATGTCTAGATGTTCACCTAAGGGTTCTTCTTGATTGCAGCCACTGAAGAAGAGAGAAGGTTGGTTGTGTGAAGCAGTGGGGGTGTTAGGCAAAAATTTTCCTAAGTTATCTCTACTCCTACAAGGCATGAAAGGAAATATTTTTGGTTGTTTTTTTTTTGTTTCTTTTTCACCACAATGAATGTACCTGCAAAACCTGAAACTGTGATTGAAAAAAACAAATTGCAACTAGCTAAAATGAACTTGTTGAATGGAAATTTGTAGAATTGAAAAGGAAAGCAAGGAAATGCAAAACTGAAAGAAAAGAAATGACTAATATGCTTTTTTCGAAATAAACTATTAGTGGAATGTTGTAATAGGAAATAGAAGAAAATAGTAATCACAGAATACTCTGACACTTCCTTGGAAATGGTGCCAAAAAATGATGAGTGCTAGTATTGCAACAAGAATGCTACAACTCTTAGGCTACCAACTTTACTTTTATCAACCTGGTAGTTCGTAACAAACTTGGAAGCGTTGGTGCTATATGCACAAGTACTAGTTCTCACTGTAGGTTCTCACTTGGTCAGCCAACGCGAGATCACTAGGAGCTCAAGCCAACTTCTATAGATTTTAGAAGAATCTATATGTGTGATGAAAATAGAGAAAGATTACTCTACAAATGATATTCTAACTGCAGAAAGGCGAAAGACTGGAATGTGAAGCAAAACCTAGTAACCCTAATTAACAAAATAATTCTACTTTTGCCAAAAACACTATGAAAATGATGAAAGAAATTACATTACCTACTTAAGGAACTAAACAACATCTAACCATGCTATTTTTGGAGTTAAATAAGCAAAAAACATATTTTTGGATTTTTATGTGTTTTTACGTGAATTTAACATGCATCTAATTTATTTTGTGTGAGTGTGGAAGCGAATAGGTAGTGTTAGAGGGCATTTTCGGAGCTTGGGAGGATGTAGGATGGTGTGGATGGGTCTTAGGAGGCCTTAGGTGACCTTCTAGAGGCTTTTCCCACGCTCGGCCTTCAAAAGAAAGCATACAGGAAAAACTACAGGAGGAAAACAGGGAAACTACAGGAGGCCTACAAAAGGAGGCCGAGGGCAATTTTCCACTATTTTTGCAGTGTGAGAGTGGGTGGAAAAGGTGGATGAAGGTTTTAATGGGGTGTTAGGGTGCCTAAGGTCTACCATGAATCACTAGGATAGAGAAATATGATTGGGTTTGCTCAAGCAGAGAGGAAGAAGTTCTATGAAAAATGAAGTGAACTAGGGAAGAATTGGGGTGAGGTTTGGGAGACCTATAGGGCATGGATCAGATGGAGGGTGTGATTTCTGGTACAATGGCCTACTGCCAGAAGAAATCTATTGGATAGAAACTGACAGTTAACCAAGAAAATCAAGAAACTAATGAAATGAGTGCATCCTAGGAGAAAATAGAGTTTTGCATTAGAATGGCCTAAACTATGATGTAGAGAAGGAAATGCTGGTAAATATTGTAAGAAAGAAAAGCATGTAAAAGGACTATTGAAAATCAGGAAGTGAAGATGTTAAAGAAGATCTAAATAAAAGCAAAACTGGACTATCAACCTACTAGAGAACTGTAAACACTAGGATTCCTAGGATGAGGAAAATTTGTGTTTTTCGGACAGTAAGAGAGTCTTTTCCTTAAGTCATGGTCTGAGAGGGAGTGTTATAGACATATTTGGGCATTTCAACCCCAATCTTATATGTCGATAAACTAGGGATCTTCAACCCCTAAAAATGTGGTTTCATACCCTAAAAGATCATGGTCATCTGATTACATCATTCCCCAAAAGTTCCACCTGAAAAACCATCCATAATTGACCTAAACTAGACCATACTGACTACTCCATGGTCAGGGTGTGATGCATACGGACTTCTACACTATCCAGGTGTGATGCATACTGATAACGCCTTTTGTAGGGTGCGATGAGTGAGGATGGACAAATGTCTGAGATATTTTGCTAAGTGGATGCCCAGGGAATCTTCTAGAAACTTCTCCTATGACACTTGCCTCTCTGAATTTGCCCAGGGATGATTAAGATATCCAAGAAATCTCCAAGTGGAACCAAATGCAACAAGTTGAATGACACTAATAAAAACCCCAGAGATGACTCACACCCTTGCACACATCTATAAATGTATCCCTCATCTAAGAGATCCGGGGGCTGGAATATTGTGAATTGCAAGGAAGTGTTGATAATTTGTGTTTGAGATAAGAGCATTATATTTTTGGTGTGATTTTCTATTTCATGAGGTGAAGAGGGCTTGATGCTGGGAGGATGATGCTGGATCAGACAACTAGGTTGTAATTTTCCCTTCTATTTAATAAAGTTCTTTAAGTTTTCTTCCATATAATTGTGCACTTGTGAATGCTATTGTTTGTGAATGCCAACGTATGTTCATTATATATTTGATTCTAGTGTTTATGTTACAATAGATCAAGATGCTTTGATGGTTCTTTTCTACTGTGTCTCTACAGGTAGTCTTCAAGCGGGATAAGTATGGAGAGAAGTTGCAAGCTCTGTCAAGGGGGAGAAAGATCGAGCAAAGGATCAAGCAAAAGTTCCAAGTTGGGCCTCTCATCCTTCTCTTATATATTATGCATAGAAGAAATTGTTGAATTACTTTGAACTGTTGTTTCTAGGGTAGCTACCAAACCTAGAGGGTTAGTCGATCAGAAATACACTAGTTTTCCCAGAAACAAAATGGAGACTCCGCTGGGGTACGAATAGATGTTTGTTTATTGTTGTTGTTTATTTTAGGTAGAGCCTGAAGTCAGCCAAGTATCCTTTGAACTCCTCTTTCTCTGCAATTGCTTAGTAGATAAACGTTGCTTCAGTCAATCTCTGGTTTAGTTTATGAATTGAACATTTGACTTACAAGCATTCTAGATCCCATTTTGGTAGCTCAGTAACCTCTGAAGATCATTCCTCTGTACTTTTCTCTTTACTGTCCATCATAACTTAGCTTAACTCACTAAAATCAGCTGCAAATTTGCACCAAAACCCACTTTAGTTATGCTCACTGCCCATCGCACTGTCTATCACTGTCAACCAGTATGCATCACACCTCCTGATTCTGTAAAGTACAATGCATCTTTGTTTTTGTGAAGCCCAGGTACGATGACTGACTAAACCAATTTCCATTCTAGAAATTTGGGGTTTTTGTCCTTGTTTCCAGTTTTGTTTAGTTGTTTTTTCTACTTATGAACAATACCTCATTACTGAAGCCTGCTTGCATCACATAGATTAGCCTCCATTGATTAGGATTAGTAAATTTTTTTATGTATTTGTGCATCATTTACAATCCTTCGTAAAAAAATTGCTTGAATCAAACTGTCGTTTTGGTACAAAAAGTGTCGTAATTTTTGTTTTGTGTCAAAAGGAGAAGTGTCGTGTATTCTTCCTTCCCTGGATAGTCAATTGAACTTTTTGTCATGTATTTGATTTGATTTTTTGATATTCAAAGTGTCGAAATCATTTTCTATTTGAAATTGAAAAATTTCGTTTAGTCTTCCTTTCTATTTTGAAAAAGAAATTGTCGAAAAATGTCATTTTGAAAGAAATATTTAAGATCTTTGCTACATTTGTTTTTCCTTTTTTGGAATTTTTCATATTAAGGAGAATGAAAAAAAAATACACGCATTTGCATTTGCATTTAGTTTGTATGTGAAAAATGATTTAGGAAAGTGCATTAGTGTGTAATCTTCGCTCTTTGTTTCAAAGAATCGTAATTCTCTTTCCCTAGTGGCTAGGATTTTCATTGCTCAAAATAAACAACGATTGTTTATCATTGTAGATTGCATTTTTAGCAATTTAAAATCAACATCACACAGTGAACCATTGAAAGGAAAACTTTAAATAAGATCAACTCTAAAATAAATCTCAATGAACCTAACAACGCTTTGGAACCTAATGCAACACATCTATAGGTCTAGGCTAGAGACGTGTTCCAGTGTCGTAAAAACTAGTAACTATCGTTTTTATCGAAGGTTGGGTGATTCTTTCTCCTTGATATGAAAAGTGCTAGCACAGACTTGTGCTCCCCGTACCATCATGTATATATTGGGAGACCACAATAGGCTTATATCCTTTATCCATAGGAAGCCATGTCTTCCACCCTCTCGATCTCAATGCACTGAACACAACATTCGGGAAGATTGACTGTCGTACATAAGTCCTTGGTAATTTCTCTTTAATTTATCACCAAGGTGTATATTGCAGTTTTGTGATTGGTTTTGGTAATCCCTCTGTCTAGATTTTCTATAGTAGTCACTTTCATTCCTTTTCAACTCTCTAAAAGAAAAGGTCCATCTAAGCACTTGTCACTTCAAGCTCATTAAAAATTGAAGGGGACTAGAGTCATATTTAGCTTTTTCTCCACTCTTAAAAATTGAAAAGCAAAGTTGTGTCAAAGTGTCATTAAAATTTATTGAATTCGAAATAACATCCTTGTTCCTTAGTTGATCTTAGGTTGAGACATATGGAGACAGATCTAGGATCCACCAATTAGGGAATGCCTTTTGACGGGAATCCTAGTCATTTTTCTTCTTGAGGAAATTTTGGTGCTCCGTATATGGCTACATTGTCACTTCTGGGAATTACTATTGGCCTGCCAGTATGGCTGTTCTCAACCTTTGTGGTTCAAAATCCCACGTTTCCGCTGCAATTGAATCAGCATCCAGTTGATACTGAAGTTGACCATTCACCTTCTTTTTTGTTTGTCTCTCCCTCCCATTCTTCCTCTTCACTTGGTGAAAGTAGTGATACTAGTAACCATGTGATTGAGAAGAAGAAGAAAGGGAAGGAGAAGAAGAAGGAGCCAATTCAGCAAGGGGGCAGCAATGCATCATATGGTGAAAATTTGCACACTAAACTTTTAAAACCTAGATTTCCATGCATAATTTGTAGAGGAGACCATTTTCATCGAGACCGTCTATGATTTTCTCAAATCTTGAGAGAATAGTCCCCTCGTTCGCACCACCCGGTGTCATCAACCTCTGGTGATCGATAACACACCATCAACTAGTAATGGTGAAGCTCATGGACAAAAAGGAAAGGTCAAAGTTCCATGCAGGTTATGTGAAGGGAACCACACCCTTCATTGTTGTCATTTTTTAGATGAAGCCAAAAGAGTATTGCATAACCGTCCTGCTTCACCACAATAACTTCCAACTGGCTACTAGAAACTCTCCCTTAGTCCTTTACTAGTTGAAAAACTGACTAACTTAAGTCTACTGTTGGTCAAAACCACTCACTCTGAAAGTGAATCTCATGAGTCTATACCCAACCAAAGTCAACAGGTCGAGATGACAGTTGACCCAGTTTTACTTTCAGAAAATCATACCATCCCTGAAGAGAATGAGAACAATATTGTTCAGATTCTTTTTGTTACTTGAGAGTTCGATGAACTTCAGGGCAATCCACGTGTTCCTTCACAACAGGAGGAAAATACCCCAGTTCTCATAAATCAAGGGGTTATTTCATCTGTTTATTCAGTACCCCCTACAAGAAGTCTAGTCACTTCCTTTGATTGGAATCGACTAGCAAGTTCCTGCCTTCCTTCTTATCTACGTTTCCGGATCATAGTACAGATTTACAAAATGATCGTGTCTAGCAGTATCATAGAAGGGGAATCAATAAGTATCCTTTCCTCAACTACTTGGAAAGTGCTTTGTTTGCCATCACTTATGCCTGTTACACAAAATCTATTAGGCTTTAACAAAGGAACCAGCCGACTGTTAGGGATCCTTCCTAAGTTACCAATAACTTTGAGAAGGAAAACTGTTCACTTGAATGTGATGGTAGTCCCAGGACCGTTAGATCAAAATCTACTCCTTGGACGTGACTATGTTTATAACATGGAGGCTATCATTTTAACACTCTTTTGAGTGATGTATTTCCTACATGAAGGCAAAATTATCCCTATTGACCAACTTTCATTTCCTAGTTCAAGCATAGCTCCAAGTCAACCATCATCCCTAAATTGTCCCTTTGCATCGAGAATGTCTCTTCAACCCTCATTCCATCCACCTGATTGGTGGGAGTAGTCTGGTGAATGTAACGAAGTTTAGGGGGCATGCACACTTGTCTATTATATGGACGAACCCAGCTGAAAGGATAGGTTTCCCTATCGGTTATGTGATTGGTCTGAGACACCATTCACATTTTTCTATTCTGTAGACGAAGCAAAGGAAGTTTCTTTTTATATTCTGCGGATGAAACAATCCTACCATATGAGTTCCCCTCTTGGTTATGTGATCGGTCTGACACACCATTTACCTTTGTCTTTTTTGCAGACGAAGCTAAGGAAGTGTTTTGTCTATTCTGTGGACAAAACCATCCTACATAACCATAATAGTTCCCATACGGTTACAAAAGACTCTGCTTTCCACCATGCTGGGGGCATACAAACATTTTTTAATTTCATTTTCTAGCTTTCTAGCTT
This sequence comes from Pinus taeda, assembly GCA_000404065.3. Classification (NCBI taxonomy): domain Eukaryota; kingdom Viridiplantae; phylum Streptophyta; class Pinopsida; order Pinales; family Pinaceae; genus Pinus; species Pinus taeda. The sequence continues at coordinate 93,396 of APFE030628741.1, forward strand.
TTCAACTTTTAGCTTTTTAACTTTTTAGTTTTGTGGTTTCTAGGTTTTTTAGTTTTCGATTCTAGCTTGTTTAAAAAATAAAACTAAAACCAAGCATATGTTATCCCATGGTTCAAGCTCATTGAAAAATGAACCTACCACCGAGCATATGTTTCCCCATGGTTTAATCTCGTTAAAAAATGAACATACCTACCGAGCATATGTTCCCCCATGGTTTAAGCTCATTAAAAAATGAACCTACCACCAAGAATGGTTCCACCATGGTTTAAGCTCATTAGAAATTGAACCCACCTTGGGTAATTAACCTTTGTGATTTCCATGACTATCATCCTTTTGAGCCTTGGTTGTGTACCTCCCATCACCTCCATTCTTTTGGCCGATCATACGCTTCCACTTGATTATTTACCCATTTCAGGAATAGTTGCGACGAGTGGTCTTGTTAGCCAACCTTTTCCCAGAATTGACCATGTTTTGAGAAGTTCCAAGCTTACCTGGAACCAGTTGCTACCTTATACACCACTCATTCCTTAGAACGAGTCTCCTTTAAACTCTTTTCAGACTTGTTAAATATGAAAAGGTTGTTGAGCAATTGGCCTTTCCAGCCCGTTAAAGTGATCAGATTTCCATCCCTCCTATATATTTTAATCTTTTTCGGAACTAAGGGATTATCTCACGAAACATTTAGAGCGCTTGTTTTTTTTGGCTCGTTAAAGTGATAAAAAAGTCATCCCTTTTGTATTATTTTATCCTTTCTCGGACTTAATGGATTAAGCTACGAAAAAGAACTGCTGGAGTTTCCTTTTCGTCCCTTTTCAAAATCTTTAAACATGAAAAGGACTGAGTTATCTTTTTCATTAAACTCGTTAAAACAATAATGACAAACTTGTCCACCTAGACAAGAACGAGTTTCACTGTCACTAGACTCGTTAAAACATAGCGATAGGTTTTCCCAAAGGGAAAACTATAGAACAAGCATATGTTATCCTCCTCAAGCTTGCCAAAAATAAAGAGGTACTGGTTAGTAATGACTGGGGAAAAAGAGAAGGAAACTTGAAGAAATTTATGGTAGTAGGTCGCACTTGAACATGACACTTTCACTCCATCACCATTATTGAGTCGGGTTGGGATATTTCTTTCATCGATCATCTCACCATTGGTCTTTCACACCATCCATATTTTGGGGTTAACACTACCAATCCATCTCAGTGTTGCCGATATGTTGAAGAGAAGTTATTCAGTTGAGAAACCACAAACCCAGTTAATGCCTCATCCACTGCAATACCTTCAACCTTCATTTCTCATGACCGCCATTCCTGAACCTTGTGTCATCAAATCATTTTCACCTCCAGAAATCATTTGTTTCATTTCATGTCGTAGATGTGGGATACATTAAGGCCCTCCTACGATAGGTCACTTCTTGTCGACATCAACACAATTTCCAAGAAGTTGACTTAGAAACAACCCTTTCAGTACTTTGAAGCTTGCATGCCTTAATGAAAAGTTTCTCACTTTTGGCAATAGGTTGACATCAATGGCCTTTGACCGAAATATTTTGTGTGGTGTTCGACATCAAATCATATATTCACATCACATGAATTGTACTATAATACCTTGAGGGTCATCATCATTATCGGTGATTCCTCTCATGTCTGTTAACAGCTCACATTATTCGCTGGTAATTAGGCGATGTCGTTCCATGTTCAACTTCAAAACATCTTTTCACATGAATCAACTTGTACATTGGGCAGAGATTGAATGAGTTTTGAAGACCCTGGATCTAGTTTCATCCATGTGGGCTGCGATATATTAAGGGATATAAAGACATCAAATATACACAAAAGCTACATAGATGGTCATCCAGACCAAGAATGATGACTGTAAAACTGGAGAATCACCAGTCTGCATATGCAGACGAATATTTGTTCTATGTACATGAAATGAATTTATAAAAGCTGAGCATGGGAATCCTCGCCTCAATTAGATCATGAAAATTATATTATGATGATGTACTATATTGTATCTTATATAGGTCACCTTCCAGTTTGAAACCTCAGGTCCTCATGTTAAAGCAGTTCACCCGACATCAAGATTTACGACTTCATGCTTTAGGGGGCAACTGTTATAGACATATTTGGGCACCTCAACCCCATTCTTGCATGTCAATAAAATAGGGATCTTCAACCCCTAAAAGTGTGGGTTCATATCCTAAAAGATCATGGTCATCTGATTACATCATTCCCTAAAAGTTGCACCTGAAAAACCATCTAGAATTAGCCTAAACTAGACCATATTGATTGCTCCACTATTAGAGTGTGATGCATATTGACTTTTACACTAGCCAGGTGCAATGCATATGGATAAGGCCTTCTATAGGGTGCGATGAGCGAGGATGGACAAATGCCTGAGACAGTTTGCTAAGTGGATGCTCAGGGAATCTTCTAGAAACTTCTCCTATGACACTTGCCTCTCTGAATTCTACCAACAATGAGTAAGAGATCCAAGAAATCTCCAAGTGGAACAAAATGTAACAAGGGGAATGACACTAATCAAAACCCCAGAGATGACTCACACCCTTGCACACATCTATAAATGGATCCCTCATCTAAGAGATCCGGGGGTTGGGATATTGTGAATTGCAAGGAAGTGTTGATAGTTTGTGTGAAGATAAGAGCATTGTATTTTTGGTATGATTTGTTATTTCATGAGGTGAAGAGGGCTTGATGCTGGATCAGACAACTGGGTTGAAATTCTCCCTTCTATTTAATAAAGTTCTTCAAGTTTTCTTCCATATAATTGTTCACTTGTGAAAGTTTTTATTTGTGAATGCCAATGTATGTTCATTAGATATCTGATTCTGTAGTGTTTATGTTACAATAGATCAAGATTCTTTGATGGTTCTTTGCTACTATGTTTATACAGGTACTCTTCAAGTGGGATAAGTACAGAGAGGAGTTGCAAGCTCTGTCAAGGGGGAGAAAGATCAAGCAAAGGATTAAACAAAAGTTCCATGTTGGTCCTATCATCCTTCTCTTATCTATTGTGCATAGAAGAAATCATTGACTTACTTTGAACTGTTGTTTCTAGGGTAGCTACCAAACCTAGAGGACTAGTCGATCGAAAAGACACTAGTTTTCCTGGAAATAGGGAGGAAGAGAGTCGAAGGCACTGTTGCTAGCCTTTTGAATCTTCTCTGACCTTAATCTGCTACAGAAATCATAAATGGAAGCAAGCTACTAAATCATCCAAAGCAACCTATTTTTAACCATAAGAGAAATTCATCTAACAACAAACTAATCTACAAACTGAAGTAAAGCATAAAAATACAAGTATAGAGAAGCTTAGCTTCTTGGATTGGGCCCTAACCCAAGAGCTTCATCCCTCTGAGGTAACTCAGTGCTACCTAAAAAAGGATTCCATCTTCGTTATAAAAAAAATAGCAAGATTACATAAAACTGTCAAAAATAGTAAGCTCGAAATTTGAGCAAAGTTTACACATGAAAAAAGTCAACCTGAGTGAGGCCCTAAACCTATCTACTTACACATCTGAAGCTACCAATATCTTCCTTAAAATCAGGGAGGCTTGGCTCCCAAAACTTGAGATAACTATCAATCATCTTCCACTTGCTCAGTTGCCTTCTAATGCATGATTTGGTTGCTTGTACTCTGAGTTGAATGAAGGGGAATTCGAAGTGAGGAGTAATAAATGAGGGGGATTACATCCTATAAGTACTCTCCTCTATCCATTTCAAGTCATTGTTTTAGTTTGACCATTAGATCCTTGACATTGACATCGAAATCCATCAAATGCATTAAATACATGTTAGACCACATGGCATAATAACTAACTCAACTCACCCTATAAGCATAAATATAATCAGAAAATCATACAATAAGCTAAGAGAATGGTTGATTTGACTAGGTTAGGAAGTAAAATGAGCCCATATAATTACCCATTTATGAGGCTCATCAGTTTGATATCTTCATAAGGACATTAAAGGATAACATTCAACATGAGGTTCATATTTGGGAAGAAAAATTGAGGGCATTCATGCTAGCAAGAAAAATTGAAAGAGGAATTATGGAAATAAGAAATCCTACCACTCACAACTATAAATATGGAATTGTTTTTGCTCCTATCCTTGAACAACCTACAAGGTTTACACCACAACAATTGGAAGAAAGAAGAGAAAAAGGGCTTTGTTACAGTTGTGATAATAAATACACTAAAGGTCATAAGTGTGCTGAGAAGAAATTATCTTACATAGATTGTGAAGACGAGGAAGAAAAGGATCAAGAAATGTCAAAAGAAGAGGATATACACTAGGAACCAACCCTAGAGAAAGAAGAAATGAATCCGACCATATCTTGTAAAGCATTGGCAAGAATTACCACTCTGTTGAGAATAATATTGAGGGGGGTGGGGGGGAGGGGTGGGCTGGGGGTGAATTAGTATTTACAAGTCAATAAATTTTCTTTTGATACTAAAATTTATATATGCTACTTCAATGATGGTAACTTGCGTGTACACGGAACTGTCTTTAAAGCAACCAATGTATATCTAGCAAGCTTATGATTCAGTTAATTCATCATATGTTGGCATTTAATCAGTGCATCAGTAGGGAAAATTTTCGGGGCTAATATTCACAAGTGGGCTAATTTTGCATGCTTTCCAAAAAAAATATTTGTTAATTTCCATTTTTTCTAAAAATTATTCGCCCAAATTTTATAGTACAAAATTGTTTTACCTTAAAAATCGCCAAAATTTTAAATAGAGACTATATAGAATTATTTGAAATGTGAATACTTTTACAAAAACATTTCCAAAATTTTTACAAATTGCATATTGTGTACTAGTGATATTCAGCAAGGTTTCTAAATTTAAAGTAATTTTCCATCCTTAAATTTTTCCCTATGCATCCATACTTCATTAACCATATAGACAATAATCATGTGCAACAATGACAAAATAAACCATCACACATAAGAAAGACACATGAACACCAAGATTTAACGTGGAAACCCAATGCGGGACAAAAACCACATATTGTTGTTGTTGTGGGAAAAATTCCCCTAGGGTCTTAGGTGGATACCCTAGCAGACAGGAGGTTATTTATACAAAGAAACACACTTTCCATACATCCATAATGCTAATATAAGCAAAATCTACAATAGGGGGCGTACCTGAGGTCCTACATTTGAGAAGAGCCTTCCAGGGTCCGAACCCTTCTTGGAGTTCCTCTTGCTCCTCTGACCTGCAAAACAATCAATTCAAAAAGTACAACAGTATATGGACTAAACATCATAAAGAAACCATCTTCATATTATAATGAAAGGTAGTTAGTTATGCAATTAAAAAACCATTCACATATGAATCATAACATGAATATAATAAACATGAAGAAGATTTATATCAGGAACAAAGAAATGTGTTTCTTTTATTATAGACAAATAAAGTACAGAAAGGAATAATTTCACCTGATTCGTCCTTTCGCAGGCTCCAAGCGGAACCGTCTCCCGGATTCGTCCAGTCTCAAGCCTTTAACAAACTCCTTCCATGACTTACTCCATGGTATCTCAAGTAGTATTAAGACATTAACACACACAAGGAAACAAGAGTTTCCAGTAAAAATGGGGGAAGTGCACGAGGCACTAGGATCTTCAGACCTGGTCAGGGAAATCTCAGCATAATAATCTTTCTCTCTCCTCTCTCTCTTCTCTCTCCCTTTGGCCTTCCCATTGAAGCCTTTTTATAGTTCTCCTGAAGTAGTTTTTTAGTTGGGAATTCGTTGGGAACAGTTGGGCCACGGGCACTAACAGGTAATCAATAGGTGAAACCCGTGATCTCCACCCGAAATTAGGGAGATTTATTTTTTTTTAAGTGTTTTAAGACATATACGCAGGTTGGGTATACACAAACCATGTATACATGCGTTTATCTCAGGGCAATGTCGCGTATAGGGAATAAAACACTATTTTTTTTAAATTTTGGACCAGGTCTAGAAGGAGGGTTTTCCCTAGGCCATGAGTGCAGCATCACAAACCTCAAGAGTGAGATTTGGAGCTATAACAGATGCCCCTTAATATATGAGGTCAGAAGGGGTACATGATAACTGAAATGTATTAAGCAAGTCCATGGAAAGGAAGTCTGTTGCAAACTGAGAAGGACTGCACCAGAATTCAGCCCGCTAAGGCACAAAAGGAGATGAGAAGGAAACACTGTCTGAGGCGGGCATACACATGCTCAGAGAAAGTACATCATGTCCACATATCAAGTACAAGTGGATCCACTAAGTATACAAGTATAAATGACTGGGAAATACATAATGGATCATCTGATCACAATCGAACAAGTACATGTCTGCATATCACATATAAGAATGTCAATGATGTTGAAGGATGAAGCAAATCACTGATATCAAAGACTGATCCCGGAAAGTACCAAATGAACATGATGGAATAAGATGGTACTACACTGGAAACTCGTGTGCCAGCATCTAAGATGTCACCATGAATGACTGCAACATATAAGGTGGAGTGGTATCAACTAGCAGCAACAGGAGTAACTGTCAAGTGACCCAATGAATGCTGATACAACCTGAGGTCTTCATCGACCACCACGGTACATTTCTACAACATGGGAATAAATGATCTGAAGTCGACCATGTGAGAAATTGTTTGATTACTGGTCATTGATGTATACAGTTAACAAATGCGAGACTACTCACCAATAATGATAATGATTGTCAAGGTAACCAGTACAATCTAACATGTGTGAATAAATGAGCTGGAGTCAGACACCTGTAAGAATCTATCAATCAGGAGACAATGATGGTTTCCCACTATCGATAGCAAAGGACCTGCCACTAATGACTGCAAGCCCGAAGGTACTGCCAAATGGACTCTAGATCTTTGCCCCAGAGCAATGAGTTGAAGTCGATAGGGAAAGATCCACTAGAAGGAAGGAATTAAGGCATCCTCCATCAATCTAGCATGAGTGTAACCCGTAGGCCAATAATGTGGAAGGAATGAGAAGAAAAATATGTAGTAACTCGATTGAAGTACATTTCCGACGTACAATGTGTTGTGGCTAGTGCACAACAGAAACCCTCTGAACCAACCAATAATGAAAGTTGACATAGAGGCGAGGTATCCACCAATAGGGTCAAATGGAAACCAAGCTACTGCATGAATCCCAATGCATGATAATATAAGCTGATGTCGAACATAAGGGAAACCACTTAGTCAAAGACCCATGATACTCATCAATGCTGAGCACAAGGTGACCTATCAATAATGAAAATAGGGCCAGGGTGCAGCTCTAGGCCTATCCTTAGAGCAAGATGTCATCGCTGATAAGGACAAGACTCGCCAGCAAGAAGTCAATGGAGACCTTCTCAAACCGGCACGAGTAAAGGACCAATATAATTGATGTGATGATAGACATGATACTGACAACCAGGGATGGCCGATTGAAAAGATGAGTCAAGAGACACTGCAGAGAGGTTGACTCAGGCTAACTTCCCTTGAACAAAAGCACGACTCAATGTGACTATGTGGTAGCATATGATGACTCTGTATAAGTTCGTTGTGTAGGAGGCACAAACGAACCTTCCATATGATTGGAAGAGATAACCAATCAGGGGAGAACTAACTCAATAACAAGGTTAAGGCATACCTAAGTCAAACTAAATCCCGCCCAAATTGAGGAGACTTTGTTTTGAGTGATTTGTTCAAGGGCGACATGATTGACTCTAGCTGCCAATAATAAATGAAAATATTGTCCTGTTCCCGCTCTTTTTGGAATATATAATTTTTTTGGTCTTTTTCTTTTAAGCTGGTAAAATAATAAAAGATGCTATGGTACAGTGGAAAGAACGAGTGTCGGTGAAGCAGATGATCTAGTTCCTGGGATGGGAACATTCCTATGCTCAATGCAGGGAGGTGAAAACTGGCCAAAGACACTCAAAGGGGTGTTCCTTCCACGGGTCAAGGTGTGTCAAGCTGCAGAAGTCAAAGGTATGCAAGTTTGATTTTACAGTCATCATGGTCAAAAGTTGGCTTAAACATGAGTCCAAGTGAAGCCACCTCAAGGCCAAAAGGTGCAAATAGTCAAAATGCAATGCAGTATTATAACTCAACACAAAGGAGCCTCTAGGGTATAAGGCCAGAACAAAACGAAGAAGCAAAGAGGAATGAGTCTTCATCGCATAGGTCATGGTAGGACTACAAAGGACTCCCGAGCCTACTCAAATCAAAGCAGCATGGGCAAAAAATGTCAGTGAGATGCTAACTACGATGCCCATGTAAAGGATGGCTCTACCATCGTGTCATGATTTAAAGAATCGGCGAGTGAAGATGGTTTACGAACCATAACACGATGGGATCGACCCTATGGCAAGTGTATCGACAGATGGAGGCTAGTATGCATAATGAAACAAAAAAATGGCTTCCCTAACCTATATGCCAGTGAGAAAATGATACCTGCCATGACGGGTCAGCAGTCATGAAACCGTCTCGAAACTATCGAAAAATTTAAAAAATGTCCTGAAAATAAAACCATTCTCGACATTCCAATATCCCAAGTTAAAAGTTACATGAGACCAAATAAAATCAAGTTTTGAAAAAATTTGACATTTTCAAAGCTTATAAAAGAGTTTTTGGATTCACCATTTTCACCATTTGAGTTTGAGAGTAGAGAAGTGGAGCAAAAGGAGAAAACTTTCAGTACACCAAATTCAACCGTTCAAATTCTTCCAAAGTCCCTAGGTAACTCTTATACTTATCTTGCAATTGATTGTGACTGGTTTTAGAAGTTCTAATTAATGTTTTACTGTTGAATTTTTGTCAAAAATTTCACCGCAGCATATACACGGGTTGGTAATATGAAACCCGCGTACACGCAGGCCTTACATGCGAATGTGTGCAAAGGGACCCACGTATATGCCGCAGACATTTCAAACACAAAAACTAACGGTTCAAATTGATTTTTCTTTCAGGATGCCAGTCATCTGGCGAGAAAAAGAGCATACTGCAGTAGAGGATGAGGTCATGAACGATCCTGATGCTTTGGAAGCCTTATGGGGATGTGGTTTGCTAAAAGTTTTCAAATTTCTAAATATGAAGGCAAATACACGTCTGCTCAAGATGCTTCTTGATTATTGGAATATCAAGGAGGATTCCTTTATGATTGACCAGATACCACTCAGGATAGAAGTGGAAGATATCTATTTAATCACCGGCCTTTCCTGAAGGGGAGAGGTAGTACATTCCCGGGGCATGACACAGAGCAGTCTCTCAATCGAGGACTACATACAGATATATTGCCTAGGATATCCAAAGAAAGTTGGAAGTCAAATTTTGATCACACATGTGGTGAGTTTATCACTGAGGATAATCTTGTTCACCATAGCCAGAGTGAACGGATTAGCTTCTTTGCATCAGGCATCACGGCTAACCATGAGCGTGGCAGTTGACTGTCTCACTATGGTGTTTTACTGGTGTACTCCTCTTCTGGCTAGCATGAAAAAGAAACTCACCTCTATAAAGAGAGGACAGACCAAAAATTTTGGTTATGGGACTATTTTGTGTTCCTTCTTTTTCGAGAGAGTTCCCGCACTTCGTCCTAGAGTACTAGTTTCAATCAACACCTCACAAGATCCACGAATGGGCAGGTGGGTTGACCTGATGAAACGTCTAGGAGGTGGGGAGGTCCCATGGACTACCTTTGATCACGATTTCTTTTCATAGTGGGATCAACAGATCATCGCCATAGATGACTAGCCGTATGCTGGGCTAGATTTCTGAGGAGATCCTGATCTAGCATTACCACCGACCGTAGCGTGGGGCGACATTGGTAAGTGATTTTTGATGTTATGATTTTTTTTTTATTTTTCAAATATAATAATGAACTTTGAAAAAATATTTTTGATAGGATTCAAATGACTAATATGATGATCATGTTCGAGATATTGGGCCGGTATGACCAAATGAGTTCCCACGGCACAAACGTCGCGGCCAAGGGGTCGAAGAGGCGGCTGCAGATATGGAGTGAACTCTACACACAGTTCAGTGGCACCTGGTGAGCTTGACTCATCGAGTCCTGATGGCGGTGGTAGAGGACCTTCCTGTAGAGATGCAACGTCATGTGGTTGGCATGCCATGAGACTGGGTCCGCACTTTTAGGCATGTGGCCAATGCAGTAGTTTCCTACTTAGCCACTCATCCTGAGCCTGGGAATTAGATATAGTGGACATGATTATGGGCATTTGAGTCCCAATTGTGTATATTTTTTGGACAGAATTATGTACACTCGAGATGCTTTATGATATATATATATATACAGTTTGACTTTTTGATGCTTAATTTATTGTGATGAATGATTGATGTGCCAGTCTAATGCTTGATTAGCGATAGAATCAGCTAACCAATTATGAGATCTTGGAATATGCAAATAATTAATATAAATAAACGATCTTTTCAACAACCTCACTCTTAAATACTGGCGATATAAACATGGATCCCTTGATAGATGTTATTTAATTGTGACACTATCAATTATGAATCAAGATAAACTACCAACGAGTTGATTTCGTGAGAAATTGCCTCGGATAGCAAATTAATGACGGTAGTATACTCAACCATATTTTTTGAAGCAGGACCGATGCACACCCCCCTTGATACCATCAATTGACCAGTTGGATAATAGAGTACCCAAGCTATGGAAGAAAGATTCTGAGTGTGCCGACTAGCACCATCAGCGAATCCAAAATAGACCAAGTCATCCATCAACACTTGCCAAAGCAGACCAAAAAGTGTTGATATCAAAAACTCTCGATGAAATATGTACAAATATACAACATTTACAAAGAGGCCATTTCCTAGCTGCTACTTAAAGAAAGTACTTCTTAAGGTGGAGCCCATTTCGAGGCTCCGCCAATTTGTTTCCTTCAAAATCGATTAACTCATCCAACCCTTTTGTTAAAACTCATTTAATTATAAAGGGACTGTACCAAATAGGCTTGAATTTTCCTTCCCCCAAGGTGTTCTTATCTTGGTCATAGACGAAGATAAGGTTGCCTTCAGAGAAGACACAAGGATAGACAAATTTATCATACTGGTTTTTAACCCTTTTCTTATGAGCCTCATTTACTGTGGCTGCATCTCGACGCTGCTCATCGAGATGTTCCAAGTGAAGGAGGCGCTCTTCGAGACTAGAGGTTCCTGGAAGGAGCTCAATAGCTAACTTAGGAGATGGAATTTGACATTCGACAGGAAAGATAGATTCCATCCCATAAACTAACTGAAAAGGTGTAAAACCTGTAGCAGTCTTGACGGAGGTTTGGTATGCCCATAGAGCCGGATACAACATAAGATGCCAATTGGATCGATTTTTACCAATTGTCCTTTGCAAGATCGTCTTAAGAGTTTTGTTTACCACCTCGACCTATCCATTGGCCTTGTTAGCGCTTGAGATTTCACCTCAGGCTGAGAAAGGCAAACCTTCAAGGCAACATCAAACCATTTCACCTTGTAGCTAGCCCTACGGGGTATGAGAAGGCTCTCTTCGGTCAATCTCGTTAAATTTTCAATGGGAAGAGATGACCAATCAAGGTAACACATATATTAGGCTAGTAAACTGATTTGAAAGTTGATTTGGGGGTTTTTTGGGGTTTTTTGGTGGCAAGTTGAGGATCTGCAATTTAGGGTGCGTGGATTGAGCTCAGTTTTTGCAGGTGGGTCTTTGGGGCAAGGTAGGAGTTTGTGCTGATGCTTTTAGCTGAGATGGATGATCAAGGAGGAAAGAGGAGAAGCTAAATAGGGCAAACAATGACTTTGAATCCTCTTTAGACAGTGGAAAACATAAACATTAAACAAATTTGAAAGCTGAGCATGACATGCATGAATTCAAACTTTATCACTTCATTTGTTTAATAAGCTGCAGTAAAGAAAGATATGGAACACATAAAAACACTTACAATTACAATAAGGGAACACGCCATCAACACAAGAGTCCACAAGAATCCCAATGATGTCTGCAAAACCCTGGTCTTCCTTTTCCTCAAATTGCAGAGATACAAGTAAAATATACAATAGGAGCTTCTCCCTCAAGAGTCCAACCATGAAAATGAGTAAGAGAAGGCATAATATAGAAGATCTAACTCCTTTCCCCACCTCTAGGGGTCGAGCTCAGCTTCCTAGGAGCTGTTTCAACATAATTCTAAACTAATCACTAGATAATAGGCAGTCAAAACAACTTGCCTCTAAAACTTAGGAAACCTATCCATGCATTTAATATTTACCATTGACATCAAGGAAACTTCTAGAAGTGTTCAAGGAGAGTAAAAGTATCTAAGTGCCATGAAAATTACACAAAAATCCATCATTTACATGCCTCAAAAGTCAACCAAAGTAAAAACAGTGTTTTGCTGGCTGAACTGGTCAAAACAATGAAATTTCCCTGAGTGGTCGCGCCCCTCACTTTGACTGGTCGCGCGCATTGACAGCTCTGTTTGGGGGCCTTCCTGGTGTCCAAATCAGGTGAAAGATAGCTCATTGGAACGTTCTATGAGTCTACTTTCCAACCCCACTAAAATTTCTGAATTTAGAGTTGATTTGACCCCTCAAAAGTCATTTCGCCCAAGGCAGCTTTCTGCAACTCAAAAAAGGGGCAGAAAGTCAAAATTTGCATGCATTTTGAGCTTTTGGGAGCCCAAATATTCATAAAATATGAAACCCATCCATAGGCAAGTGTATCTTTGCATGAAAATTCCAAAAAATGTAGAGTTTTCCCCGTTCTGAGCTGTCCCCATGACTGGTCGCGCGCAGGGTGAGACCAGTCAAATGGCCAAAACCTGTAAAATTCTCAAAAATGCCAAAAATGCCTCTAAACTCTCAAAATTTCTTGGGTTTGCTGCTAGGAGGAAGATAATGAGTATCATGGTGAGTGAGAGAGGCCTCAGCCAAGATACGGAGCGGGTTGGTCTTCTTCTTCCTCTTGCATACCTCGGACAACCTTCTTTGGAACATTTTCATCTTCGCCTTGCAAACATGCATCCTTGCCCAATAATGGTTTTTCATGTTCCTTAGCAATTTGTTGTTTCGATTGGCCTTAGCCAACAGCCTCTCTAAGTGTGTATTTATCCAGATAAGCATGGATTCCCTCTCCTTGGGCAGCAAGTCACCGGGTCTCCTACGGTTGATGACTCGATCACTTCGAATCCTCCATAGCTCATCCAACTCTTTCTCATCCTCCAGTTGTTTGTTTTGCTGCTCTAAATATTTGATTATCCATTTTGCCATCAATAATTTTGTTTGCAGCGAATGAATCTCGGTGCTTTGCTCTCGGATGATATCCTTGAGCTCTGTGCTAGGAGAACCAGCGTCAAGATCAATAACCGGATCACCTGACACTCTCTTCTATGATGACCACCTTTGCCACCCTTACGAGGCCTCTGTTGTACCTCCACCTCTGTAGATGATGAATGGTCATCACCTTGCTCATAAGTCTCGGTATCTGACATG
>APFE030628741.1:121577-139077 GCA_000404065.3 Pinus taeda
CTATTGTCCCCATATTGTTATTGTTATTACTGTGTCCATAGAATCCCTCTATTGTTATTTTTGTGGCTTTATATTATTTTTGTTAGGTCGGCTGGGTTATATTGTGACTCCTTAGACTCCTATATATAGAAAGGAGGTTTTGTCATTTGAATCATCCAAGAATTGTCCATTTGTGTAATGTAAAGGAGGTTTCTCCCTCGAAGAGGCTAAAGTATAAGGCATTGATCTCTATTTTCTATCTTTTTGTGAGCTAGTTTCATAACATTTGGTATCAAAGCTTGGATTCTAGGGTTTCACTGCTCCAAATAGGTCATTGTGGCATTTTTGATATAACTTTTTTTCTGCAACATTTTATAAGCGAAAAAAAACCCATTTGAGAAGAAATTGCACTAAACCTCAGGTTCCAATTTCAGATCTTTTTGCACTATATTTGTGGAGATATGATGTGAGGAAATTGGTCTTTTTGCAGACTCTTGAATTACATTCCAAATAGGTGACTTGGGAAAAATTGTCATAACTTTTTCTCTAAGCATCGGATCAAAATTTTGTAAGAATGTATAAAAAGAGGACATATTGTAGTTTCTTGTTTATATTTCTCAGAGCCAAAGGTTGAAACAGTGACACGTGACACTTCATACAAGTTCGCTCTATTCAACTAGTCTATAATCAGGTCATCGTGGGAGATTTGACATAACTCTTCCTTGGAGAATCCAATCTTGAGCAGACTTACAGGGCTAAAAATAGGACTCAAAAGGCTACCACAGGATGAGATTTCAGATATTCAAGATCCACAATTACATAGATACAATAGATTCAATATCGAGCTCTTACAAAGTAAAAAAACGGTGTGTAGTTCTTTTTAAATTTTACATAAGATTGGTTTGAAAAATTACTTTGAAGGAATTCAAAGGGAATGTTGAAGAATTATTAGAATTAATTAATGCCTCGAAGAAAGAAAATGGAAACCACCTAGTAAGCAACCTGAAATCTCTAGCATGACTCGTGAAGAAGAGGAAGAAATGCAACGTGATATATCAAAATTACAAGACCAAGTACAACAAATTTCACTCTCACTAAAGGTAAATGAATCCAAGATGAATAGCGTGGAAGCTAATATGAATGGCATGGAAGCCAATATGGATGGAATGGAAGCTAAGATGAATGGCATGAATGCTAAGATGGAAGATAAAATGAATGGCATGGATGATAAGATGGAAGAATTGAAGATAAATTTGAATTAGTTGCTACAAGAAATGTTCACTAATGGTGAAAGGGTAGTAAAGGAAACTCATGATGAGAACAAAAGAAATGTTAATCATGATTTCATAGACTCTAATGTTGGATTGAAGACCCACCATGTTCCAAAATTTGATATGAGGAAGTTTGATGGCAAGGATCCGCAACATGGATATTACAGATGGAGCAATTTTTCGATCTCAATAATGTGCAAAACACACAAAAGGTACGTATTGCAACTTTATATTTGGAACCAAATCAGTTTGTATGGTATCAATGGCTTTGCTCTTGTAAACAAATTATCACTTGGGCAATTTATATGGAAGAATTAACAGCAAATTATGAGGTACAAAAAGAAACACTTTTTTTAGCCAATTAATAAGTCTCAAACAAAAGGGTTCAATAATGGAGCACATTGAGGAGTTCCAAAAATTGAACATAAGGGTAAAAAATATTTTAGAGGAGCATAGGATTGATGTGTTCATAGGGACTTTAAAGGATAATATCCAACATGATGTTCACCTTTGGGAACCTGATTCATTAGAGAAGGCATTCAGGTTGGCAGGAAAAATGGAAAGCAAAATTATGGCAACCAGGAAGCATACCAGTCACAACTATAAAGATGAAAGTGTTGTTACCCCTAGCCTTCCATAACCTATAAGTTTGACACAAAAACAATTGGAAGAAAAGAGATCATAAAGGCTTTGTTATAGTTGTGATATCAAATACACTAAATGTCATAAGTGTGGTAAGAAGAAATTATTCTACATAGATTGTGAAGAAGCAAAAAAAAAGGAGCAAGAAAGGTCAAAGGAAGAGGAATACTCCAGGAACAAAGCCTAGATAAAGAAGAAATGAATCCAACCATATCTTGTAATGCATTGGTTGGAATTACCACTCCTCAAACCATCAAGATAGAAGGACAAATCAAGAAGAAAAAGGTAATAGTGTTTATTGATTCAGGAAGTACCCACAATTTTATTCATGGTAAGGTAGCAAAAGAATTGAATTTCTTCCTATATCCATCACCAGAGTGTCAAGTGATGGTTGCAAATGGAAGAATGATAAATTTCTCTAGAAAGTGCCATAACATCAAGCTATCCATGGGAGAATATGTATTGATTAGCCCAATCCTTTCCTTTCCAATGGGAGGTGTTGATGTTGTACTAGGAGTCGAATGGCTAGAATCCTTGGGTACAATAGCTTTTAAATTTCAAGAAATTTTCATGAAATTTTTTACAGAAGGAAAGGAAGTTGAATTAAGGGGTATTGTAGGGAAAATGGGAAAGAAAATTAGCTCTAACTGTATGACAAAGCTTCTAAAAAAGGAACAAAGAGGTGTAATTACTTAATTATGTTCGGTAGATGTTTCCACATCGGAATCATCTATTTGTCAAGATCTCCAAAAAGTCTTGGACAATCATGTGAAGGTATTTGAGACTACCAAAGGTATCCCACCTATTCATGATCATGATCATGTTATTCATCTGATTCAAGGAAGTGTTCCTCCAAACACCAGGCCATACAGATGTCCCTATGCCCAAAAGAGTGAAATTGAATGTATGGTTGCAGAAATGCTAGAGGCTGGTATAATTCAACCTAGTGAATGTTCTTTCTCTGCTCCAGTAGTATTGGTGCACAAGAAGGATGGATCATGGTGCATGTGTCTGGATTATAGGGAGCTCAACAAGCTAACTATTAAAGATAAGTTTCCCATTCCTCTCATTGATGAATTACTGGATGAATTGCATGTATCGATTTACTTCACCAAGTTGGGTCTTCCTTAACGATATCATCAAATTAGAATGACGACTGAAGACATTCTGAAAATAGCATTTAGAACTCATGAGGGTCATTATGAACTTTTGATCATGCCTTTTGGCCTTACCAATGCACCTTCTACATTTCAAGTTTTGATGAATTCCATTTTCAAACCATTCCTTAGAAAATTTGTGTTAGTATTTTTCGATGATATACTAATATACAACAAGTCTTGGAAGGATCATGTTGAACATGTGATAGGGTGCTACAACTATTAGAGGACAAACAATTATATGCAAAAATATTCAAATGTTTCTTTGGAGTACAAGAGGTGGCATATCCGGGTCATATTGTATCTCATGAAGGAGTTAAGGTAGACCCTAGCAAAATTAAAGCCATTAAGGAATGGAAAATCCCCACATCCATAAAGCATCTACGAGGATTTCTTGGGTTGACAGGGTATTATCACAAGTTTGTTAAGAATTATGGGAGAATAGCAGCACCTCTAACAACATTATTGAAGAAAGATGCATTTTCATGGACTCTGGAAGCAACAAAGGCCTTTGAACATCTTAAAGAGGCAATGTGCCAAGTACCGGTCTTAGCTACACCGGACTTCAAAAAAACCTTTATTGTGGAATGTGATGCTTCAGGAATGGAATTGGTGTTGTTTTAATGCAAGATGAAAGACCCATTGCTTTTGAAAGTCGTCCAATCAAGGGAAAGTTTTTACACAAAGCTATTTATGAGAAGGAAATGTTGGAAATACTCCATGCACTTAAGAAATGGCGACCCTACCTAATGGGAGACACTTCAAGGTAAAAACGGATCATGATAGCCTTAAATACTTTTTAGAACAAAGATTATCCTCTGAAGAGCAAAAAAAGTGGGTCACAAAGATGTTGGGTTATGACTTTGAAATCATCTACAAAAAAGGGAAGCAAAATGTGGTGGCAGATGCACTCTCAAGAAAGGATGAGGATGTGGAAGAATTGTTGTGCTCCATTTCTATTATCCAACCATATTGGATAAACGAAGTAAGGGAGGAATGGAAGAATGGTGAAGAAGTATGGGCACTTGTTCGGAAGGTACAACAAGATTCCAGTACATCTGATAGATTTAGCTGGCAAAATGATTCATTATGGTACAAAGATCACTTATACCTCTGTAAGAATTCACAACTCAAACAAAAGATTCTTATGGAATTGTACACTTCTCCCTTAGGAGGGAAATTAGGATTTTTAAAAACTTACCATAGGGTTAAGAAGCAATTTTTTTGGGATGGCCTTAAATCAGATATTCAAAAGTTTGTCGCAGAATGTTTGGTGTGCCAACAAAATAAAGTTGAAACAATTAAGACCCCGGGTCTATTACAACCTTTATCCATTCGAAGCCAACATTGGGAGGAGGCTTCAATGGATTTTATCACAGGTTTACCCAAGTCTAAGAGAAAGAGTGTCATCATGGTGGTAGTTGACAGATTTACCAAGTATGCACACTTTTGTGCATTATCACATCCATTTAAAGCCAATATAGTTTCTATTGCATTTATGAAAATAATTCAAACGCTACATGGAAACCCAAAGATTATTGTAAGTGATAGAGATCCCATTTTCACAGGAAATTTTTGGATAAAATTATTTTCTTGTCTTGGTACTCAGTTAGATCATAGCTCATCTTATCATACTCAATCTGATGGGCAAACTGAGATAGTAAACAGACGTTTCGAAGGATATCTTCGTTGCTTTGTATTTGATAAATAGACACAATGGGTCAAATGGTTGCCTCTGGCTGAATGGTGGTATAACACTTCCTTCCATACAACAACAAAATGACCCCATTTATGGCACTTTATGGGTATCAGCCACCATCCATCACATCATATTTAAGAGAAAATTCTAAGGTTCAAGTAGTGGAACATCACATCGAACATCAACAAGTCCTCCAACTCTTAAAGGATAACCTCATGCTGGCACATAATAGAATGAAACAACAGGAAGATCAACATCGTAGCGAAAGAAGTTTTGATGTAGGTGATTGGGTATTCCTACTACTACAACCATATAAACAAATGTCCCTCAAGCAAGCTAAGAAGGATAATAAATTATCACCAAGGTATTATGGTCTGTACAAGTTGTTGCAAAAGATTGGTACTATGGCATACAAATTGGAGCTTCCTACAACATCTTGAGTGCACCCAGTTTTCTATGTTTCATGCTTAAAGAAGGTTATAGGCGACAAGCTCCCAATTCAAACAATATTTCCAGAACTTGACGAGGAAGGAAAATTTATATTAGAACCGGAAGTAGTCACTGAAACAACAACTCGATAGCTACGAAATTGATCATTTTCGGAGTATCTCATCAAGTGGAAGAACTTATCTGCTGAAGATTCCACATGGGAGGATGAGAATTTTATGTAGAAGCATCCAGAACTACTCAAGCGTTGAGGACAACACTTTTTTTGAAGGGGAGGGGCATGTTAGGTCCCTATAATCTAGTGATTACCCCATTACTATTGTAGTTGTATCCCCTACTAATATTGTTGTGCCCCTATGGTCCGCATATTTTTATTACTGTGCCCCATAAAATCCCTCTATTGTTATTTTTGTAGCTTTATATTATTATTGTTAGGTTGGCTGGGTTATATTGTGACTCCTTAGAATCCTATATATAGAAAGGAGGTTTTGTCATTTGAATCATCCAAGAATTTTTCATTTGTGTAATGTAAAGGAGGTTTCCCCCTCGAAGAGGCTGAATTCTAAGGCATTGATCTCTCTTTTATATCTTTTTGTGAGCTGGTTTCATAACATATTTTCCCCTATTTTTGTATATCTCTACGTAAACTGAGAATGACTATTTTGGGGATTTTAAAGTCGTCGATGGTCACTTCCATTGCAAAATAGGTGCCCACCATCCCTAAAGATGTTTATCAATGATTGTTTAATGTTCAGAGGGGATTTGAGTAGACATAGGCTGGGAGCCAGAGAGATTGAAAGGGAAAATGAAGAGAGCAACATTGCTTGGCTTAAAAGCCACAGAATGACAGAGATAGATGCAGGCAATGTTGAGACAGAGAGAAAATAGAGACAAAGAGCGAGAGGGAGAGTATATGTATTTAGAGGGGCTTGAGTGATTCAAGTAAAACCCTGATGTTTTTTTATCTGTTGTGTTGAGACTCAATTTCAGCTCACATTTTGTAAAAATCTGCTTTTGAAGACATAATAGAGAGGCCACCATTGAAGGCTGGATGAGGTGATGTAGCCTAGGAATTTTGGGTGAACTCCTTGATTATTTGTTGTGTTATGTGTGCATGTCTATTATGTTTCTCTAACTTCCCATTGTCTATATTATTCGCAATCTTATCGATCCGTTGCACTAAGTGATATAGGAAAATCCATGCACATGAGTCTATAATACCTTAAAAGTAATCTAAGATCTCATTTTCAGATCAAGTGGTATCAAACCTTTTGGTTTTTGGTTTGTTAAGGTTAGATAAGCTTGTGTTGGACTTTTTTTTTGAATGCTAACTAGGTCAAAGTTAAAACAGGGAAAAGGATAACTTGTTGAGGCCAACCTAAAAATTGGAAGAGTCTATCCTAGGAGGAGGATGGTAGAAGAAATTTTATTGGAATTATAATCTCAGTTCATGGACAATTTTATAGCCATGAGGGCCATGGTGGAAGAGATGTATTGGGAATTTAAGAAGGGTCAAGGTGAAAGCACTTCAACACCCAAACAAGACAAAGGAGTAGGGGAACCTTCTCTAGATGCCCCTCAAGAGGGAAAAGGGAAAGGGGAAAAGCATCCTCCATCATCTTCTCCACCATCTCATTCATCGTCCTCATCTCCTAGCCCTGATAAGAAAAAGAAGAATACTTCTTTCATTAAATTAGATGTAAAATTTGATTTCACAATTTATGATGGAGAATTAAATGCATAAAAGCTAGATAAATGGATTAGACAGATTGATGTATATTGTAGGGTGCAAAACATTGATTTATAAAGGAGAAGGATTTAGATGGCTAGACTTCGCCTTGGAGGAAATGCCCTAGTGTGGTGGGAAGGCAAGACACCAGATGTTTTGAAGAAGCGTGGTAAAATTTTTTCTACCTGGAATGAATTTGTTTCTACCATTAAAAAATAATTCTATCCACTAGCTTATATGCAGCAAGAAATGGTGAGTTGGCAAACTCTTCACCAATTAAAGGACCAAAGTGTACAAAGTTATACCCACGAACTTAGAAAAAGAGATTTAACTCTAGGCATTTCTCTAGACTCACCTAAAACTTTGTTGAAGTATATAGGTGGTTTGCATAGCTATTTGAAGCACACCATTCTCATGTTTAATCCCACTAGCCTAGATGATGTATCAGTTTAGGCTACACATCTAGAGTCTAGAGGCAAGAATGTGAACCCAAATATTGGGGGATCATCAAAACCCTCTGCAATCAAGAAAAAGGAAAAGAAGAAGCTGAAATGGCAGGAGAGGAAGACAGACACTATACAGAAAGAAAAACCTTCATGCACTCATTGCAAGAATGATGGATATGATGATGAAAACTGCTGGTCTTTGCATCCGCAGATGAAACCCAAGAAGTTTGGGGGTAAGAAGAAGAAGACTACTGCTACTATTCAGAAATACTTGGGGTCAGACTCAGGTGATGAAACAACAGTCACAGCCATAGGTATAAAAGTTAAAAATTTCAAATCATATACAAGTGATTCTACACAATCTATTGACAAGGAAGATAATGAGGGGAAAAGACATGAGATTTTTCATATTAGAGTTATTTCCAAGCAGCAAAATATTGATACTTTATTTGATAGTGGATCACAAGTAAACTTGATTTCTAAAGAAATTGTAAAGAAGTTGGGAGTACTCACCACACCTCACAAGAAGCCATATCCATTAGGTTGGGTATGTGATAAAGCAAAGCTACAAGTGACTAGACAATGTAAACTTAGGTTTGCTACTGGGTCAACATTTGTAGATGAGGTTGAGCTAGATATAGTTCCCTTGGATATATGTGGTATTGTTTTAGGAAGTCCTTACTTGTATGATAGAAAAGCCATTTTCTATAGAGATGAAAATAAGTATCAACTCACTAAATATGGAATAGAATATATTGTAAGGGCTCATAAACTCAAAAAAAACTATTCTCTCAAAAACTTAGGGTAGATTAAAAGAATTGTAAATTCATGCAAAAAATGTTTACTAATGGTTGTAAAGGAAAAGTACCCTGATAAAACCAATGTATTTGAAGGCTGTGATGCTAAACAAAAAGCTGATTTAGTTAAAATTGTTTTAGAATATGATATCCTATTTCAAGAACCTAAAGGTCTGCCACCCAAAAGGGAAACAATACATGATATTCGCTTCCAGCAAGATGCTCCATTGCCTAACATCGGAATGTACGGGTTATCCACTTTAGAGAATGTAGAGATCAAGAAGAAGGTACATGAGCTGCTCGATAAAGGGTTCATAAGACCAAGCACATCACCATGTGGATCTCCAATCATGTTGGTGAGGAAGAACAATGGTTAGTGGAGGATGTGCATTGATTATAGAGCACTGAATAAAATAATGATCAAGAATCGTTATCCTCTTCCTCGCATTGATGATCTATTAGATCAGTTGAAAGAAGCAGTTTACTTTTCCAAGTTAGACTTGCATAGTGGCTATCATCAGGTCAGACTAGCAGAACAAGATGCATGGAAGACTACTTTCAAAAGAAAGCAAGGGTTGTATGAATGGATGGCTATGCCTTTTGGCTTAACTAATACTCCTCCCACTTTCATGAAAGTTATAAATTATGTACTCAGACCTTTTATTGATGATTTTGTAATTGTATATTTAGATGACATTCTTGTTTTCAGTAAAACATGGGAAGAACATTTGAAGCATGTAACGAAAACTTTTCATGTTTTGAAAATATAAAATCTCTATGTGATGTTATCAAAATGTGAATTTTGTAGGTTTTAGCCCTGTACAGAAATTACTTGCATACGAATTCTAAAACAAAGAAAATAAACAATGCGAGAGCATAACACATAAAACACATATGCACAGAGATTTTCCCCTGGATCCCAAAACCGGGACTACCAGCTTGATTTTTCATTCTATTCCTTTGAATGTTACAATACATATTTATACATGCCGAAGCATCCAATACCATGGACCTAAAACCATAGCGTCCAAAACCATGGACCGAAAACCATAGGTAGGTTCGCCCAACCTAATATAGGGTCCAAATTTTTTTTTTCCCGGGGTGCTGCCCCCGACCCTGTAGAGGGGGGCTAACCACCCCCCTCAAACCCCCCGGACAGGGGGGGCTGCCGCCCCCCCTGTGATCCCCCCGCTACAAAATTGGCGCAACGAAGGGGGTGGTGAATTAAAGATAGATCCCTCTAAGATCAAAGTCATTGTAAACTCCCCTAAACCCAAATCTGCTATAGAAGTTAGGAGTTTCCTAGGAGCAACACAATATTGGAGAAAGTTTATTGCTAACTTTTCCTTGATTGCAACTCCCTTACATACTTGAACATGATTGAACAAGGTTTTTCAATGGGGAGGCAAATAGCAGAAAGCCTTTGATACCTTAAAAGAAAAAATTAGTACAGCACCAGTACTAGCACTGCCAAATCTTCAACGACCATTTGAGATTGAAACAGATGCTAGTGACTATGCCATGGGAGCAATGTTGATGCAACACAGTAAACCCATATGCTATAATTTTGAGAAATTTAATTCTGCAGTAGTTAATTATCCTACATATGATAAAGAATTGTATGCATTAGTACAAAGTGTGAAAAAGTGGAAATGTTACCTAATGGGCAAAGAAACAATTATACATACAGATCATCAACCACTTCAATATTTTCACTCACAAACTAAATTGTAGCAATAAAGACACTATAGGTGGATGGGTTTTATACAACAGTTTCATCTTGTCATCAGATATAAGAAGGGCATACACAATAAGGTTGTAAATATGTTATCTAGACCAATCATAAGTGCATCTACTATACTTAAGAATAACTCAGTAATGCATGAAAGCTACATTGAACAATATGCTCAAGATATAGATTTTAAAGATGTATATGCAAATTTAAGTAATGGAAAACAAGTAGAAGAATTGGATTATTATGTTAAGGACGAACTCTTGTATCATTTGAGAAAGTTATGCATTCCACAAACTGATAGAGTTAACATAATCTGACAAGCACATACTTCTCTTATATCAGGTCGTTTTGGTGTAAGTAGAATAGTTGCACAGCTGCAAAGGTTCTGTTATTGACCAAGAATGCATGAAACAGTTTCTAGATATATTAAAGGGTGTACCATGTGTGCTAAAAGCAAGCCTAGCAATAGAAAATTAGGCTTGTACACTCCACTTCCAATTCCTTCTCGTCCTTGGGAAAGTGTTTCCATGGACTTTGTTGGGGGATTGCCAAAATTTAGAAAAGATCATGACTATTTATATTTTATTGTGGATAGGTTCAGCACAATGTGTATTTTAATACCTTGTAACAAGCAGATTACAATTGAACAAATAATAAAGTTGTTCTTCAGCATGTATGGGTTCATTTTGTGTTACCCACTATTATAGACATATTTGGGCACTACAACCCCAACCTCATATGTCCATAAAAAAAGGGCTTCTAAGCCCCTAAAAGTGTTGTTTCATACCCTAAAGGAGTAAGGTCAGCTGATTACATCATCTCCCAGAAGTCCTCCCTGAAAAACTGCTTGGAACTGGTCAAAATTGGACCACATCACTTGCTCCATGCTCAAGGTATGATGCATCTCACCTATTGCACACGGGGGGTGTGATGCATACTGAAAAGCCCTTCTATAAGGTGCGATGGGCAAGAGTAGACAAATGGCAGAGGCAGTTTTCTAGGTGGAAACCTAGAGAATCTTCTAGAAACTGCTCATATGACACTTGCCTCTCTGAATTCGCCCAGGAATGAGTAAGAGATCCTCAAATCTCCAAATGGAACCAGGGACTATCGGAGAAATGACACTAGTCAATGTCCCAGAAGTTAACTCCCCCACCTACAAATATCTATATATGGATCCCTCATCCTAGAGATCTAGAGGCTAGAATTTTCTATCTTGTAAGGAAGTGTTGTTGGTTTCTCTGTGGAACATCATAGTGTTGGGTGATCTATATTTTGATGAGGTGAAGAGGGCTTTCATGCTGGGAGGATGGATATGGGTCAGATCAATGGGTTGTAATCATCTCTTCTACTACTTCTATGAATAAAGCTATTTGAGTTTTCCTCCATATTCTTGTATATCTCTGAACCTTGTATTCGTATATGCATTTGTATGGTTAATACATATCTGATCCTATGTTGTTTATGGTTATAGATCTCTATGCTTTGATGGTATTATGCTGCTTTGACTCTACAGGTGCTCTTTGAAGTGGGACATTTAGGGAAAGAGTGGCAAAGCTCTGTCAAAGGGGAGAGGAAACAAGCATGGAGCCAAGCGAAAGACTGAGGCTGGTACTCTCTACTTCTCTCTCATATATTTCTTAGAAAGGAAAACACACGCGACTTTAGTTATTTTGTTTATAATATAGTTACCCGTCTTAGTGGGACTAGCAGCTCTGAAGGGACACTAGTTTTCC
The DNA here is from genome assembly GCA_000404065.3 of Pinus taeda. Lineage (NCBI taxonomy): Eukaryota > Viridiplantae > Streptophyta > Pinopsida > Pinales > Pinaceae > Pinus > Pinus taeda. The sequence goes on from APFE030628741.1 coordinate 133,216, forward strand.
CGATAACAAAATGGCGACTCCGCTGGGGACCAAATAGCTTGTTTTCTTGTTTCTATTTGTTTGCTTTATAAACTATAGAAGGAGCCTGAAGTTAAGCCAGCTAGCCTTCGAACTACTTTTGCTATGCAACTGCAAAGTAGATCAATTTTGCTTCAGTCAATCCCCAAGTTAATTTATGAGCTAAACATCTGACTTGAAAAAATCCTAAATGCCCTGGTGGTAGCTCAACTAACCTCATTATATCATCTCCTATGCTTTTTGTTTACTACCTATCATTAGCTCAGCCTAAATCCCTGAACTAATATGCAAGCTGTGAGAAAAAACCAAGTCTAGTCTTGTCCTTGGACCAGCACACTATCTCTCATTGGTAGTCTAGATGCATCACACCTCCCATGTGCTGTAGGTGAGATGCATCCCTGTTTCCCTGTGTTACAGGTGCAATGATTAGGTAAGGCTGTTTCTACCTCTAGATTTTGGTTTTCTCTTTATTGTCTTCAACTTAATTCAATGTTTTTGCTATGTGTGATTAGTATATCACTGTTGAAACTCCCTTCCTTTGCATTATTTAGCCTCCATTGTTCAAAGAATTGTGAATGTTTTTATGTATTTTCCGTCATTTATAGTTCTCCTTTGCAAACAATAGCTTAATCGCACTGTCGTCTTTTGATTTGAAAGTGTCGCAAGTGTTGTTTTTAGTCAAAGAAAAAAGTCTTCCTCTTTTTGATAGTCAATTACACTTTTTCCATTGTATTTGATTTGAATTAATAGTATTTCGAGTGCCAAAAGAAGTTTTCAATTTGAAATCGCAAAGTGTTGTCTTAGTCTTCCTTTCGTTTTTTTGAAAAGAAAATTGTTAGTAGTGTCGCTTTGAAGGAAAATAGTCCAGATCTGTACTTAGCATTCTTTTTGTCATTCACACATTAAGAAAGCAAAAAACAAATACATGCATGTGAATTTGCATTTAGACTGCATGCAAAAATTGATTTAGGATAGTGCATCTTAGTGTGTGCTCTCTGCTCTATGTTGAAATAATTTCACTTCTCTTTCCTTAGTAGCTAGGGTTTTCATTGAAAAAAGAAAGTAAATGAGTATTTATCATCTTAGATTGCATATTTAGGAATTATATATCTACATCACGTGGTGAATCTCAAAGGAAAACTTCTTACGAAAGATCAACAGTAAAATAAATTTTAATGAACATAAAAATGCTTTGGAACCTAACGCACAACATTTAGAAGTCTAGGCTAGAGACGTATTCTTGTGTCATAAAGCCTGGTAACTATCGTTTTCATCGTAGGTGGGTGATTTCTCCTCTTTGATACAACAAGTGCTAGTATGGACTTGGGAGACCGCAATAGGCAATATCCTTTATCCTTAGGAAGCCGTGTCTGCCGCCGTATCGATCACAATGCATTGAACACAACATTCAGGAAGATTGACTGCCATACCTTAAAAAGTATTTTGCAGTTTTGCGGTTGGTTTGGTAACCCCTCTATCTAAATTTCCCGAGTAGTCACTTTCATTCCTTTTCAGACTCCTTAAAAGAAAAGTTCCATCTGAGCACTTGTCAGTTCAAGCTCATTAAAAATCGAAGGCGACTAGAGTCATCTTTAGCTTTTTCTTGACTCTTCAAAATTGAAAAAAGCAAGTTGTGTCCAAGCATCATAAAATTTATTTTAATCGGAACAAAATCACTATTCCCTCGTTGGTCTTAGGTTGAGAAAATGGAGTCCACCAATCAATGATTTGCCCTTGGGTGGAATCCTAGTCCCTTCTCCTCTTGGGGAGACATTGGTGCACCTCATATGGCCACATTGTCTCTTCTAGGACTGACAATTGGTCTGCTAGTATGGCTTTTCTCGACCTCTGTTGTTCAAAACACCACGATTCCTGAGGAATCAAATCAGCAACCAGATGATACTAGAGTTACCCCCCAACCTTCTACTTCGTTTGTTTCTCCATCTCCTTCTTCCTCTTCACTTGGTGAAGCTAGTAAAACTAAAAACCAAGTAACTGAGAAGAAGAAGAAAGGGAAGGAGAAGAAGAAGAATAAGACAATGGAAAAAGGGGGAAACCATGTATTGTTTGGTGAAAATCCACACACTGCACCATCCAAACCTAAATCTCCATGTGTCATTTGCAAAGGAGACCATTGTCATCAAGATTGTCCTTGCATCCCGGGATCTTAAGGGACTAGTCTCCCCACTTGCACAATTTGGTGCCCTCAACCTCTGATGATCATGTTGAAAGTACACCATCAACTAGTGAAAATGAAGTAAATGGAAAAAAAGGAAGATCTAAAATTCCTTGTAGACTATGTGAAGGCGATCATACCATCCACCATTGTCCCTTCCTAGACGAAGCTAAAAGAGTCTTGGATAACCATCCTACTTCACCGGTATGTCTTCCTCATGGATACAAGAAACTCTTGCCGAGTCCATCATTAGTTAAAAATCTGATTGACACACCTTTGTGGTCGGTCAAAGAATTTATCGTTGAAGATAAATGCTCTGAGTCCACACCAGACCAAAGTCAACAGGTCGAGATGGTAGTCGACCCAGTCTTGTCTTTAGAAGGTCTACCTTCAGATGATATAGTCACCAAAGAGAATGAGAACGACACTGTTCAAATTATTTTCGTCAACATAGAATTCGATGAACATGGGGGCAATCTATCCATTCCTTTACCGCAGGAAGGAAGTTCATCAGAGATTTACCCAACTGTTTATTTGGTCCCTCCTCCAAGCAATATAGTCATTTCATTCGATTGGAATCTACTAGGCAGACCCCCTCTACCATCTAATGTACCATTCTGAATCATAGTAAAAGCTTACAGAATGATCATGGTTGGTACTATCATAGATGAAGGGGCTTCTATGAGTATCCTTTCCTCAACTGCCTGGAAAGCGCTTGGTTTGCCATCACTTCTACCTGAGATTCTAAATCTATCGAGCTTCAACAAAGGAACCAGTCAACCGTTAGGGGTCCTTCCAAGTTTGCCTATAACTTTGAGAAGGAAGACCATTTATCTGAATGTGATGGTAGTCCAAGGGCCTTTAGATTACAATCTTCTCCTTGGGCATGACTACATTTATAGCATGGGAGTTATTGTTTGCTCACTCTTTTGAGTGATGCGTTTTCCACATGAAGGCAGAGCGGTCCAGCTTGTAGACCAGCTTTCATTCCCTATTCCAAACACAAATTCTAGTCAAGAGCCATCCTGAACTGGTCTTTTTGAACAAGGAATGTCTCATCAATCTCAAGTCAATCCACTTGATGAACCCGAGTGATTTGGTCAATGTGGCTAAACCCAGGGGGCATGTACCCCGGTTTGCTTCGGTATAAAAACTTTAGGCATAGGGTAGGTTTCCGCGGAGGATATATGACTAGTATAACACACCCATCCATTTAGGAAAATGATATTAGACTGGAATAAGATTCCCTCATCAAATTTATGTGAGTGATGTATCCCACCATTCACCTTTGTCTATTTCGATGGATAGAGCCAAGGAAGTGTTTTGTCTACAAATGCGGATGGAGCAATCTTGCAAATGCGAGAACTTTCATATGGTAACCTGGAAACTCTACTTTTCTTTATACCTGGGGGCATGCAAACCTTTTGTATACAAGTGAAAAGTAACCAGCGTAATTCTAACCCGGTAGTTTTTAATGACTTCAACTGCTTAAGTTAGGTGATTGGTCTGATCAACCATTCACCTTTGCAAGGGCCAAATGGCATCGACAAAGTAAATGAAGAGTTTTCCTACCTAACCCCAGTAGTTAATTAACCCTTAGGATAGTAGTTGGTCATTCCTAGCTTGTATACAAAAGGCTACAGACAAGGTTTTGAATGGGGCAAGCTCCCTAAAAAATGAACCTATCGATGAGACATCCTTATTATACAACTGGCACGAGCAGTTTTACGTGAAGTTCAAGCTCGTTAAAAAATAAACCTAGCAATGAGCATATGTTCCCCCAGAGTTTAAGCTCATTAAAAAATGAACCCATCCTTTGGTAAATAACCATTGCGATTGCATAATTATCAGCTTTTGAACCTTGGTCGTGTTCTTACCATCACCTCCACTCTTTTTTAGCCGTTCATACGCCTCCATTTGATTGTTTACCCTTTTGAGGAACAACTATGACGAGTGATTCTATTAGCCATCTTCTTTACACTGCCATGATTGAAAAAGTCCAAACCATACCGGGAACCGATTGCTACCCGAAAATATCACTCGTTCCTCAAAAAGGAGTCTCCTTTAAGCTCTTTTCATCTAACTCGTAAAATGTGAAAAGATTGCCGAGCAGTTGACCTCTTTAGCTCGTTAAAGTGATTAGAAGTGACATCCCTCATCTAGATTTTAATATTTTTGGACCTGAGGTATCATTACACAAAAATATCAAGCGCTTGTCTTGTTCGGTGTTAAAACTATAGAAAAGTCACCCATTTTGTATTATTTTATACTTTTTCGGACTTAAGGGATTATATTATGAAAAAGGATTACTGGAGTTTCCTTTCAATCTCCTTTCAGACTCTTTAAAATTGAAAAGGACCGAGTTATCTTTGTTGTTAAACTCATTAAAACAATAGCGAGAAACTTGTGCATGCAAACAAGAGCAAATTTCACTGTTGCTAGGCTCGTTAAAACATAGCGATGGGTTTGCCCGAAGGGCAAATTATAGAACAAGCATATGTTATCCTCCTCAATATTGACAAAAATAAAGAGGTACTGGTCAGAAATAACTGCAGAAAAATTCGGAAGAAAACTTGAAGAGACTTTATTGGTAGTAGATCGCTCTTGAACATGACACTTTCACTCCATCACCATGATTGAGTCAGGTTGGGTTATTCCGTTCACCGGTCATATCATCGTTGGTCCTCTGTACCATCCATTTTTGGGGTTAATGCTACCAATCCATCTTAGTGTTGCTGATATGTTCAAGAGAAGTCTCTCAAAGAATTCACCAACCCAACTTACATTTCATCCACTGAAATACCTTCACACTTCATTCTTTCATGACTGCCACCCTGAACCTTTTATCATTAGATCGTTTTCACCTTCACAAAATCATTTGCTCTGTTTCGTGTAATAGATGTGGGATTCATTAAGGCCCTCCAATGATGGGTCACTTCTTGTCAACATCAGCTCATTGTCCAAGAAGTTGACTTAGGAACAACCCTTTCAATACTTTGAAGCTTGCATGCCTCAATGGCAAGTTTCTCACTTCCGGTGATAGGTTTACATCAATGACCTTCGACCGGAATATTTTGAGTGATGTTCCACATCGACTCATGTATTCACACCACATGAATTGTACTACAGTACCTTGTGGTTCATTATCATTACCGGTGATTCCTCTCATGCCTATAAATAGCTTACATCATTCGCTGGTAATCAAGCAATGTCTTTCCATGTTCGACGTCAGAACATCCTTTCACATGGATCAACTTGTACTTTGGGTGAAGATTAAACGAGTTTGAGGACCTTGGATCTAGTTTCATCTATCTGGGCTATGATATATTCAGGTAAATAAAGACATCAAATGTACATCATAGCCGCACAGATAATCGTCCAAGCTAAGGGATGATGGCTCTACCAGAATCATCAGTCTGCCACACAGACAGTTGTTTGTCCTATGTACATGAAAATGAATTTATAAAGCTAAGCATGGGAATGCCCGCCTCAGCTAGATCATGAAAATATTATGAAGATAATGTATTCTATTTTACCTTATTACAGGTCACCTTCCAGTTCGAAAAACCTCAAATCCTCATGATAAAGCATTTCACCCGACATCAAAATATTTACGACCTCATGATTTAGGGGGCAACTGTTATAGACCTATTTGGGCACTACAACCC
>APFE030628741.1:144077-170565 GCA_000404065.3 Pinus taeda
TGCAGTAATAACATAATAAACCATCACACATAAGCAACACACACGAACACCAAGATTTAAGGTGGAAACCCAATGCGGGAAAAAAACCACCTACTGCTGTCTTCTTTTAATATAATAAAAAAGCGTTTATAATCTTGTGCTAGTGTAGAGTCATACTAGTATGCAGGTACCCACCTGCAGAGGGCTATGACCTTCTCCCTTTCTCCAACTTCTACTGGAAGGGAGCTACAACAACATAGCTCTTGTACTAGCCGATATGTTTACTAGTATGTAGGTGCCGGCCTACAGAAAGCTCCAACCTTCACTCGTTCTTGAGCTGCTATTCGGAGGGAGCTCCAACCCCCTGTCTCTTGTAATGGATGATATGTTTACCAATACGTACTCGTCGGCCCACAGAAGGCTATGAACTTTTATCTTTCTCTAGCGACCACGTTTCATAAATTTTCAGATTGGATACTCCTGGAACACAACACCACAGTTTTCATACTGGACCCATCAGCAACATTGAAGCTCAAAATCAATCACCATTTCAATACAACCAATCAATGAAAACCCATCACCACTGAAGAAAATCACAATCAATGAACTGAAGATTTGGAACACTATCACCAGAACATAGAGCAACACCTAGAACTCTACATCAACAACCAGAACCATCTACAACTTCAAACATCATATTTCATAATGTATATGCTACTTTGATGCATCGAGAAGGAAAGCATCAGAAACCCATGAACATGAATATTTACTTTTGATCTAACTCCTCATATGATATTCATTACTTGCACACTTATCCCATTGATCTTATCCTCCTTATATAGTTTTAGGCCTTTCTCAATACCTCGGACCAAAACCACATAGGACCAATACCTCGGACCAAATACCTCGGACCAATACCTCAGACCAAATACCTCAGAATAAAGACCTGAGACCAATACTTTGGACCGAAACCTTTATTTTCCATCCCATATGTGCTTTTCCTTTTGTGAAAGTGTGTGCATAAGTATACGCTCCTTGTTTTATGTTAACCCACATGTATACTCTACTTGGACAAAATGAACTAGCGTATACCTCTCTTTCCCCAATCTCTGGAGTCTGATCTATAATCCTTTGCTATTAACTTGTTGCACTGTGAAATGTTATCTATGTGAGTTGCCATCAAGGACAACACCTGTATCATAATGCCAACACACTCCTCAAACTCTCAAGATAGAAGGACATATCAAGAAGAAAAAGGTTCAAGTAATGAAAGATCACATCGAGCATCAAGAAATGAATCCAACCATATCTTGTAATGCATTGGTAATAATTACCACTCCTAAAACTCTCATGGTAGAAGGACATATCAAGAAGAAAAAGGTTCAAGTAGTGAAGGATCACATAGAGCATCAACAACAAGTTCTCGAAATTTTAAAGGATAACCTCATTCTAGTGCAGAATCAAATGAAACAATAGGCATATCAACATTGTAGTGAAAGAACTTTTGATGTAGGTGATTGGGTATTTTTACGAATACAAACATAAAAGTAAATGTCCCTCAACCAAGCTAAGAAGGATAATAAATTATCACCAAAGTATTGTGGTCCTTACAAGGTGCTGCAAAAGATTGGTACTATAGCATACAAATTGGAGCTTCCTGCATTTTCCCGAGTGCCCCTAGTTTTCCATGTTTCATGCTTAAATAAGGTTATAGTTGACAAGCTCCTAGTTCAAACAATATTGTCAAAACTTGATGAGGAAGGAAAAATCATATTGGAACCTGAAGTAGTCACGGAAACAAGAACCTGACAACTATGAAATCGATCAACTTCAGAGTATCTCACCAAGTGGAAGAACTTTCCCGCTAAAGATTCCACATGGGAGGATGATAATTTTATACAAAAGCATTTATAACAACTCAAGCCTTGAGGACAACACTTTTGGAAGGAGAGGGGCATGTTAGGTCCCTATACTACTAGTGTAAACCCTGATTATTATTAGTGCAACCTCCTTATTATATTGTTGTGCCCATGTAGTCGCCATATTGTTATTATTGTGCCCCATAGAAGCCCACTATTTTTATTATTGTGCCCTTACACTATTATTGTTATGTCGTCTCTAATTATAGTATGACCCCTTAGACTCTTATGTATAGAAAGGAGGTCTTGTCATTTGTATCATCCAAGAATTGTTCATTTGTGTAATCTAAAGGAGGTTTCCTCCTCAAAGAGGTTGATTCTAAAGTCGTTGATCTATCTTTTCTATCTTTTTGTGATCTCATTTCATAACAATCAAATGGAGATCGTATGCCAAAGTTACAACCCCACGAAGTTGATGTACCAATTTAGCCAAATGGGGCCCACAGTTTTGGTGCTTCATCTCCTAGGGTTAGATTTTTGGATGTTTAGGGTTTTCCATTATTTCTCAATAATAAATAGGCCTTTGAACCTCATTGTGACATTTTTCAGAGGCATGTAGCCACCGCATCACTTCTCAAGGATAAGCTGCCATCGCGAGAGCTAGTTTATTTCCATTCTGTTTGTACGCATATTTCATTTCTTCGGTATTAATGACATCAAGTGTTATTCCTACTACATCTCTATATTTTTAGTTGTATATGTATTTTTTTGCATTCTTGTTTAAGTTCAAATCAGGGTCGATGCTGAATGGGAACAATTTATTTAAAATATAACATATAAGTTAAATCCAAAAACTATGGAACTAGTAGTGGAAAAGGAATACAAAGGAGAAACCTCCAAATGAAAGAATCACGATGGAAAGTTTGAAACTTGAGAGGAGTAAATTTGAACTAAATTGCCTCTGAATCAAGGAAAGAAATTGAAAACAAAGTTGCAAGGGGAATTCAATAAAATTAGACCCCCAACATATGATGGATAATCAGAGGAAGCAACAAGATCATGGTTCCTTAACATTAATTGATATTTTCAAGTTTATGATTACCCCATTAATTTGAAGGCTAAATTAGTTACATATGAACTATATGGAAAAACATCACTGTGGTGGGAAGAATTCAAAATTGTACATGATTTGCAAGACAACAATATTGATTTGGAAGAATTCGAAAAGAAATCCAGGAAAAATACTTAAGTGAAAGGTATTATAATGACAAGGAAAAATAATTTCATGAATTAGAACTAAACCAAATGACCATGGAGGAACCTTTGATGAAATTTACTCACATTTTGAGATACATACCTTATATTGAAGAAGAAAAGGCCAAGGTACAATGGTTCATTGATTTCCTTCCCCTATCCTTTAAAGAGAAAATTGAATATGATAACCTAAAAATAATGGATTATTCCATCCAAAGGGAAATAATGTTCTACCAATAGGCTAAAAAAAGAAACAAGAATGTAAAATCTTGACCCTGCAAAAATAAGGACAAATTTTCATAGGGAGGAAACATTAGAGAAATTTTGAGGTCGAAAATGGGCCTCAAAACAAAAATATACAACAAGCACAAACTTTATAAGAAGTAATAGGATTTAATATGATGATGTCAACCATGGGGGATGGTTCAATGTTTTTGAAGTAAAAAGGTAAAAACATAAAAAAACATAAAAAAACATAAAAAAATAACTTTTTCAATTCGTATTTTTAACTTATATCCTTACGATTTTACTCAAATTTCGAGTGTGACCACTCATTGGAGGTGGAATTTAATTTTTTATCCATGGAGCACCCATGTTGCATACTTTCAATAGACCCTACTAAACGAAAAATGTGAAATACAAGAAAAAACATGATTGCAATTATATTTTTCATGTATTTCACATTTTTTTTTATAGTAGGGTCCATTGTATGGAACATGGTTACTCGTTGGATTCAAAATTAAATTACGCATCCAACAAGTGCTCTTGCTTGAAATTTTGAGGTCGAAAATGGGCCTCAAAACAAAAATATACAACAAGCACCAACTTTGTAAGAAGCAATAGGATTTAATATGATGATGTGAACCATGGGGGATGATTCAATGTTTTTGATGTAAAAAGGTAAAAACATAAAAAAACATAAAAAACATAAAAAAATAACTTTTTCAATTCGTATTTTTAACTTATATCCTTACGCGTTTACTCAAATTTCGAGTGGGACCACTCATTGGAGGTGGAATTTAATTTTTTATCCAAGGAACACCCATGTTGCATACTTTCAATAGACCCTACTAAACGAAAAATGTGAAATACAAGAAAAAACATGATTGCAATTATATTTTTCATGTATTTCACATTTTTTTTATAGTAGGGTCCATTGTATGGAACATGGTTACTCGTTGGATTCAAAATTAAATTACGCATCCAACAAGTGCTCTTGCTTGAAATTTGAGTAAAGAAATAGGGAGATAAGTTGAAAATATGAGTTGAAAATGTAGTTTTTTTCTTTTTTCCATCCAAAACGTGACAAGGTAATATAATAATATTTTATTATTTCTACTATTATTTTATAATATTCCTTATGAGGGGTATTTTAGACCTCAAAATTTCTCTGATGAGGGTTCAAAATGCCTCTTTTAATAGTTTTGGTAAGGATAAGTAAAGTCACAATTTTAGTAGAAATATTAATCAAACACAAAAAACTTAGACTCATACTAGATCTAGACAGATATATTTTAAAAATAAAGGTTTTAATGGGAAGAAAATGCAACCATTAAAGTGTCAAGGATTTGAGGAACCCCACCTTCTATATAATTTACTTTCTAATTTGAAATATGTTTAAAATCTGTAGAACATGGGTGAAAACGTGAAGCTGGGTTACATTTTTGTGAGAAATGCCCTCGAAAAATTCACAATCTCAAATTTTTGGCCAAATTTCCTAAATTTATTCATCCGAACAATTATACAAACATTAGGTTGAAATTTTCGTTATTTAGAATAATGGAAATTGTTAAATGGATTTTTTTCCAGAGCTGAAGAAATTGGAAAAAAAATAGTTCGGCTGAATAAATAAAATGGCCGAATAAATGAACTATGTTTTTTGGCCAAATTATTTATTTGACCAGTAAAAACATTTATGTATATGATGGTACAGACCCTGTCATGAATTTTTCTTCTCTATTTATTTATGATTGTGGTCTGTTGAGTTGAGTTCTTTCTGATCTATTGATTTTTGACTGTGGTCCCCTGAGCCGAACACTTTCTTCTTTGTTGATTTCTGAATGTGGTTTGTTGAGCCAACTGCTTTCTCCTCTATTGATTTATGACCATGGTCTGTTGAGTTGAGCACTTTGTGCTCTGTTGATTTCTGATTGTGGTATGTGGTCTGTTGAGAAGTTGAAGCCGACTGTTGTGAGATTCGTTCGCTTGGTTTGTAATTTAATTTGTCAGATTCGAGCGCTGTGATGTTCATTTGTTTCATTCATAATTTAATTTTTTCATACATGAATTTTTTAAATGGAAACTTTTATAATGTTTTTTGTTTTTTTGCAGCATGGTTGTAGAGGAACTTTGGTTTGTTGTACTCATCACTGGAAGCTTTCTCAGCCTCCTCATCCAACCTCCTCATTTGGACTAGGTAAGTCACCCAAGGCTCCTTTCTCTAGTAAAGAAATAAAAACAATAGATAATGACAATGACAATGATTTTATCTATCTACCTCTGTAGAAATGCTTTGAAATGATTTTATATCCAACACCTTAATTGTCTAACTATGTAAAATTGATTTTTTTATATTCCATACTTACCAACTCTATACCCATCTTTGACCTCAACCTCAGTTTCAAATGGCTATGTAAACAAAATTAAAATTTAAATAATTAAAATATCATTTAAAGAGACATACACATTATCACAATATCTATTTAACCGTTGCATGAATTGTAGATTGTCTAGCCTTAGCGTGATTGAATCTTGGTAAGGGAAGGCTCTCCTAAAAGTGTCAAGCCAAATACTGCAATGCCTACAAAAATAATGAGGAATTGTTAACCTCATTACAACTCCAAAACTAGCAGAACATTGCACTCAAATGTTTGTTTAATAAATTGGATTCTATTCTAGAGAATCTAATTGTGCTTTAACTATCTAAGAAGATGTTGAGTTATCCTATCTAGGATAGATTCTACTCTTGGCCTAATGCCTTCTTGGGTATCTGTCAGCTCTTGTAGCTGTAGAAATGTAATTGTTGTTACCACTTTCCACAAGTGAGTCTCCGAACATAAACAAAGTTGGTGTTGTGTCTACTATCCTTACAGAATAGGCCAACATTAACTGAGACACAAGAGAAAATTCCATTGTTTCCTAATAAAAATTGTCATGCCAATTTTTGTTTAGATTAGTCTACATAATAATGGAGGATGTACTATGTGCTTTATAGAAAAACCTAGTGAAGAGGGCCCTTTTAAGCATTCACTAAGAAGTTCTACATTAACTCTTTCAAGTTACCCAATCTGAATTGATTCGTCATCAGCCCAGAGCATGTGGTGGGAAATATGCTGAACACGGAAAAGTTGAGAATTACATTCATGAACTCAAGATTAGCAATAGCTCCTGGGGGCCAACCACCTTACACTACTAGAGCTCGTGATTTGTTGAAGCCTTCAACAATTAATTTTCCCATGTTATTATTCACACCATGTTGGAAGGGGTTGGTTGAGGCTCTAAAACTGAAACATAACAACAAGATACAATTTCAAAATTTATGTGACAAAAGTAACTCCATTTAAAATCAACTAGAAAACGGTGCAATAATGGTAAAACAAGCACAGGTGCCAACTATCTCAATTTCGTTACCACTCTACCTCCACAAATTACTAATCAAAATTCATTTCACTAACACAACACTAATTAAAGTAGGTGACAATTTCTATGAGGATGATATGTGCTAAGTAGTAGATGGCCATAAAATTTAGAAAAATTGAACTAGGATGATTGAGATAACTTGAAATTATTTGAATTGATTACCTTTTTCGATGATGCATCTCAATATTCTTGGAAATTTACTCAATGGTAGGCTTTACAGACAAGATATTTTCCTCGAGTTATTTACCCCATGTTTTGCTGGAAGCAATGATTTTAACCACTCCTAGCAGCTCGGTCGCTGCTACCTAATAAGTGCACCAGTGAATCATGAACTGAGAAATAAATAAGTTGGGACTAGATGCATTATAGGAGGAAAACTAACACACTCATTTTTGAAGGGAATTTATCATTCACTTTAATATTTATTAAATTCATGGGGTGCTTTTTACATTAAATATGTTTCAAAATTTTATAGAGTTTCAAGGATGTCTTACAAGTTTTAAAATGGTGCATAAATGCGCTGAAGAGAAAAAAAATTATGAAGTTGACATTTAGAAACAAATTTGTGAGTTCATTCACATCAATCATCACATTTAAAACATCCATGATCAAAGGTTCAATAACTAGGTAGATGTAAATAACCACAAACAGTAGAAGATTTATAGGTAATTAGAACATAATAAGAGTAATTTAGAGGTGTATTTGTCTTCAACAAGGTTAGCTCAAGTTTGTTGGGAAGTCAATTAGGATAGTTTAATTTCCTTAAAAATGGTTTTCTTTCAATTTTTTCACAAAATTTGAATGAACAAGGATTAATCTCATGCATATCAATTAATCTATATCTCATGAAATTTGAATGTATAAAGATTAACACCACACATACCAATTAATCTATATCTTATAGTTACTTAAAAAAAATTGAAATAATTAAAATATCATTTAAGGAAACATAAAAATCTTCCAAAATATAAACCAATACTTGTTCTACCTTGATTTATCTTGTGGAACAACTTTGATGGTTATTTGTAACACACTTTCCTTGTTTTTGTTGTTATATGTTCATTTATGTTTCTTTTTTCATTATGTCTAATTCACTTATTTCCTTATTCACTTGGAACATGGGTCTTATTAGCTTCCTAACATGAGGAAAAATAGACTTAATTGAAGGTTATTGTACTTTCTCCTTTCAATTAATATTTCATTTTTGAGAGACATCTTTTTCATTTCTATTTTGTTAGGTGCATGAGATTGAAGCTAATTAGAGTGTTGGCATTGCTTTGTCATTTAATTTTGGTGCTTTAATTTTAATTTTATTGAGTTTGTAATTCGAGTGTTGGCATTGGTTTTTCATCCGATTTTGGTGTTTTAATTTTAATGTTATTGGGTTCACTTGTTTTACGTTCATTTATCTCGTAGCAAAGTCTTGATACTTTTTCGTAACATACTTTCCTTGCTTTTGTTGTTATATGTCCATTATGTTTCCTTTTTAATTATGGGTAATTCACTTGAAGCTTCCCTATTTTCTTAGTACATGGGTCCTATTAGCCTCATTAGATGAGGCATAATAGACTTAATTGAAGGTTCTTGTACTTGCTCTTTTCAAGTAGTAGTTTCTTTTGTGAGATATATATTTTTAATTTTTATTTTGTTGGGTGCATGAGATTGTGTGAGGATCCCTTGTAGGGTCCTCTAACTAGAAACTAAATTTATCTAATTTTAAACACAATAAGATGGGAAATAATTTATTTATATCTAAACATTTATTTGATGATAATATACCATTAAAATTTATTTACCAGAATTTAAATAAGTAAGAATTTCATTGCAACCATTTACATAAGTAATCAATAAATGGAGAAATACCTATTCCAATAGCTTAGTTGAGATGCTCCTGAGCTCTTGACTCTGTTGGGATGCTCCTCTTGACTACTTAACTAGATTTGTCTCCTAGCCAACTAGGAAGTATTTCCTGGCCTAGGGAACCTGCACAGGTTCCCTAGCCCTTCGAGCCGAAGTCCAACCAGATGTAGCGTGTCCAATTTTAACAAACACTCTTCATATCGAAGCTTTTATTCCCTCATTTATCTCTCCATTATTTCCTTATCTTTCTCCACATTCCTCCCTCAAAAAACAATCATCCAAAAGAAAATCAAGACCAAGGATCCCCCCTCTCCTCTCATCATCCTTCCCCTTTTATGTCTCTTCCTCCCATCCACCTCAACCATCTATCATTAATCTCATGATTACCCCCTCATCCTTTCATTTAGTATCCTTGACTTTTCTTACTATATCTTGTTAAAGTACATTTGAGAAGACATTTTGGGGATAAGATACGAATATTTAATTTGGAAATTAATTGGAGAAGACCATATCTTTCACCAAGTAGATTTTGAGAAGACACCTTGGGATATACATATTTAATTTGGAATAAATAGAAGTTGACCAAATCCTATCCAACATTAAATTTGAGAAGACAAGTTAGGAATCAAATAATAACAATAATAAAATTTATATCAGTAAATAATATTACAGTTTCACAAATGTAAGTATATACCAATATTTCTTAATAATTGAAAGTCAATATTTTTAGGTAATTTAAGCACTAATAAAATTTTCACGATAAGATTAAGTAGAGCATTACATACACCCCTCCTTTAGAAAACTTTGTCCTGAGGTTAGAGTGAAAATATACAAGGAGTTCAAAAGTATTTTGACAATAAGGCATAAGAAAATAGAGAGAGAGTTATAGTAGTAAAATTTAATAAGTTAGGCAATGATACCACTTCCCATTAAGAGTCTCCAACTAATCTATATCCTCCTGTCCTTCCTAACTTACTTCTAATCCCACCCTATCCATCTTCTGCTACTATATACTATGGCGTCGACTATACCAATCTAACCACTGATAAAACCAATATGGCGGAAGCGTCGACTATATCGACCTAACTTCCCCAGGAGGAAACTGGAAATCATAATCACACATCTAGGGGAGCGTGTCCATCACTGCCCTCCCATTATTCCAGGTTTGGAGGTTACATGGTGGGAAATACCTCCCCCCCTGCTTACAACTAGGGTCAACACCCTAATATGGACCACACTATAGCATTGGTTGGATACTTGTCACCGAATAATCCAGTCAAGTAGTCTTTTCACCTGCAATTTACATTTTACCCATGTCATAAGAGTGCATGTCAAGTAGATATAAAATTTAATGGAACAATTTACATCATACCTTTCCTCATTAGTTGTCTCGACCTTCCCAATGGAAGAGTAGATCTTAGCTATCATATAGTTCTTTCCAATCTGCAAGCTAGTTCTCATTCATGCATATATATAACAACAAAACATATATAGATAAGTGATCATAAACATCATGTTATTAAGTCTAGTATCCACATGTCAGTTTTGCAGTTCATACTGGAAATAAATCTTACATTAGATGAATCATAATTTCACTAAGTCATTGATTAGGTAGATCATATCCACTTAAGCTATACATGAAACAACAATAACTCTAATAAGTCATGCACTAGATAAATTATCACCTATTAAGTCATACATTAGGTCATACATCAAACATTCCCATCATCAATACCTAATCCATCTAATGATTCATATACGTAGTTTCACATGTCTAACGAAATGCATCAGTATTACATTGCGTTCATAAATAAATAACATGGAACTGTAAAATAGATCCTTAGCATAAGTAGCTATATAAATCAAAATGGGCATCAAATATGCTCAAAATGTGAGGGTGGTCGTGACATATAGTCTCTGTATCCTCCTAGGTAGCAGGTCCTAGGCTATACTTGTCCCACTGGACCTTAACCTGATCCACCATGTGACGTGTCAGTTGTCGAACCCTATGGTCCAATATGTGTAATGGTTTGACCACTATGGTTCCCATGTTTGAGACCTGTAATTCCATCCAATCTAGTTTGTGAGTTTCGTTAGAAACATAATGTCGTAAAATAGATACGTGAAAAATATCATGAGTTTTATGGAAATGGGGTGGCATTACAAGATGATAGGCAACTAGTCCAATCTTCTCCTTGATCCTAAAAGGTCCTACAAACCAATGTGAAAACTTCATCCCTTTCCCAAACCGAATCGTGCTTTTGTTTGGGTTGGATACGAATAAAAACTTGGTCCCCTACTTCATAACTGCGATAAATCCTATGTGAATCAGCATAACTCTTCTCTCTATCTTGTGCTTCCTTTATCCTTTGTCAAAATTGTCTCACCTGTTCCTATATATCTTGAACTAATTATGGCACAACTATTACTTGGTCCTCCAAATTTTCCCAACTTAATGGCATCCTACATGGAATTCCATATATAGCTTGATAAAGAGGCATCTCGATTGAAATGCGTAACTATTATTATAGGACAACTCTACCAATGGTAATTACCTTTCCCATTGAGTTTGATTATCCATGATGTACATTCTAAGCATATCTTCCATAACCTAACTTATTCTTTCAGTCTACCCATCTATTTCTGGATGATATATAGTGCTCAGGTTCAATTGAGTCCCTAGTGCTGACTACAAACTTGTCCAAAACCTAGATATAAGTCGAAAGTCTCTATAAAAAATGATCTTTGTGGGTAACCGATGTAGTCAAATAACTTCACTTATAAAAACATGTGCCACATCAGTAACATCATAAGTTGTTTAGAAATTTTTTGGCGAAATCACATAATTGATCATTTGTCGACGCGTTTCGAACCAACTAGTGTGGTTCATCGTCAGGACAAATGATCAATTATGTGATTTCGCCAAAAAATTTCTAAACAAATTATGGATCATAGAAGTCTAAATTCTTTGATATAAACATCATAAGTGTCTCTTACTGGGATAAAATGGGCACTTTTGTTCAATTTATCAACTACAACCGATATAGAATTGTGCCTTTATGACGTGAGTGGAAAACCCAAAACAAAATCCATAGAAATTTCCTCCCATTTAGACATAGTGATGTCATGTGGTTGTAGGAGTCCTGTTGGATGGCGATGATCAGCCTTCACTCGTTGACATTCAAGACATTTGATGACAAACTAGACTATGCCATGCTTCATTCCTGTCTAAAAGAAGAGTTTCTTCATGTTCACATACATCTTCTTCACTCTAGGATGTGCACAATAGATTTCTCAATGTGACTCTTCGAGGACGGTTCTTCTTATACCCACTTCCTTAGGTATGTACATTCTCCCTTGAAATCTCAATAGTCTGCTTGGTTCAAGGACATATCCCTCAAACAATGGTTCTATCTACTTCCCACTCTGGAGTGCTAATATAACCTTTAGATACCAACTATCTTCAAAGAGTTTCTCCAACATACGTTCCCTCAAATTGACCCTCAAGGGTACTAGGGAGAAGGTTTGTGGCCTCCTGCTTTGTGCATCGGCGACCACATTCTCCTTTCCATTAATGTATGAGATCTCAAAATCATACTCACTCACGAATTTTATTCACCTCCTTTGTCCAGAATTCAAATCCATTTGAGTGAAGAGGTGCTTGAAGCTTTGATGATCTCTTCTTATCTCAAATCTTCTCCCAACAAGGTAGTGTCTCCAAAGTTTCAAGCCTAACATCACTGCTTCTAACTCTAAGTCATGGGTAGCATACAACTCTTCATGTTTCTTCAATTTTCCAGATGCATAAGCTATTACTCTGCCTTCTTCCACTAATAATACTCCCAATCCTTGCTTCGAAGCATCGGTGTAGATAGTGAAGTCTTTTTCCATGTCCGATACTCGAAGGATTGGTGAACTAGTTAGTAACCTCTTTAGTTCAGTGAATGCAGTGTCACATTCATATGTCCATTCATACCTGACCCCCTTTTGCTATAATGTGGTGATGGGTTTTGCAATACTCGAAAACCCTTCTACAAACCTGTGATAATAACCCACTAGCCCCATGAAACTATGCATCCCATGAGCATTTTTCAGTATTGGCCAATCCATTATGGCCGTTACCATTTCTGGGTCAACTAAAATCCCTTCTTCGGAAATGATGTGCCCAAGGTAGTGAAATTTCTTTTGAAAGAAGGAACATTTTGAAAATTTTTCATATAGTTTATTTTCCCTTAAGCAAGTCAATACAACCCTTAGGTTCTTTTCATGCTCCTTTTCATTCTTGGAATACATAAGAATGTTGTCCAAAAAGACTTTCACAAATTGGTCCAAATAATTCCTCAACGCACCATTCATGAGGCTCATGAATACTACTGGCACATTGGTCAAACCAAATGGAACAAACACGAACTTGTAGTACCGAAACCGAGTTCAAAATGAAGTTTTCGAGATTTCACCTTCCTTAATTCTCTATTGGTGGTATCCAAATCTTAGCTCAATCTTTGAGAAAACTGCTGCTCCCTTCATTTGATAAAATAGGTCATATATTCTAGGTACCGGGTACCTATTCTTTATTGTGTCTCTATTCAAGTTTGTATAATCTATGCATAGCCTTAAGGAACCATCCTTCCTCTTGAAAAAAATCAGTGGTGCACCCCAAGGTGAAATAGTCTAGGTCTGATAAATCCAAAGTCTAAAGCTCTTTTAACCACATCTACAACTCACAAACTTTTGGAGTTGTCATCCTATAGGGTATATTACATATTGGTTTTTCATGAGGTTTTAGGTCGATTGTGAAATCAATCTCCCTTACAGGAGGTAATCTATGCAATTACTTAGGAAAAACATCTTTGAATTCTGAAAAATTGGGTGTTGATCTAGGGAGGGTCCCTTTTGGTCTTTGCAACCTTGTCGGAGACAACGTTTTACCTTCATCATGGATATGAATCATAGCAACACTCCTCTATTGATTCCCCAAATCTTAATTGACCTACCTTCATCATCTAAACAAATAAACTTCTTCTTGAAACAGTCTACCAAAGCTCGGTGAGCTTCTAGCCAGTCCATTCCAATAATTACATCGTACGTCCCCAATGTTGTGATGTATGCCTTCAACTTAGTTATACACACCCTAAGGTTTACCTAACATTGGTCAACAGTAGGTCCTACTACTTATTTTATCCCAAAATCCATCTCAACTTTCTTAAAGTAATCGTGCTCAGAGGCTGCCAACCCACATTTTTCTAATGCAACTAGTGAAATGAAACTATCTGTAGCACCCAAAACAAACAAAATTTTATCTTTTACTTTGTTTATCATACCCGAGGTTTCTACCATGGAATATTGGTGTTCAACGTTTTGGTTATTAATTGCTGCATATATTTAATGATAGCTACTTTCTCCCCCCATTGGTGCTTTTCCTTCTCTACAGTTGTTACTAGTTTGTAACTGAGGATAGTCACGCTGGTGATGAGGTCCCCCACATCCCTAACAAGTAACGTATGGTAGACTTTGAATAGAATGTTGTGGAGTTTTTTGGAAAGAGTTCCTTCCCTTGGGACCCCTTCCCCTACTTGTCGGTCCTCACATATGAGCTTGAATTGAACAAATCCTTGAAGATGCGGGTGAAGCTACACTAGTAACCATTGAAATCCCTAGTGTCGGTGCTCTCGGTACAACCTTGTTTCCATATGGAGGTGGCCTTAGAGTTCACCCCCTAGGGAAGGTACATGGGGCCTTCCCCATAAACCTTGGTTGTTGTGGAAAAATGGTTTTGTTTCCACCCTTCAAGTCTAAGTGCTCTTCAATATAACGAGCATGTTCCACAACCTCTGTAAACTGAGAGTGGTTTCCACATTTGCACCATTGCCCTAATTTTAGGGTTCAATCCATAAATGAAATGATCTGCTTGGCACTGATCAGTATCCATGTAAGGGACATACTTGACCAATTACATGAATCTAATATCCTATTATTTTGCCGTATGATTTCACTGTACCCAAGCATGGAAGGATTCTACTTGTTGTTCTTCATAATATCCTGGTAGGTACTTTTTCCTAAATCTCTCCTCAAATAACTCCCAAGTAACTATGTTCAGAGTGAGGTGTAGTTGACGCTCTAAGTTACCCCACCAATTCAGAGAACTATCTTTCAATTGGAATATCACTATTTTAGATGTTGAATTGGAAGTATAATCTCTTAGTGAGAAGCACATTCTCATTCCTTCTAACCATACATTTGCATGTTCATTGGCACGACCTCCAGAAAACTCTGGCAACTTAATATTTTGGATCTTCCTAGTAATCTCCTCGATTGGAGGTCCTCTATCAGGATCTCTTGATCCCTTGAGATTTCCCAACCCTAATGGAGGGTTCTCTACTACCACTTCGGTTGTTTGGTGTCCTATTAAAGTCTCATTAATTGCTTCTAAGGAAGGCAAGATGATAGCCAACTCCAGTCAAGGTAATAGGTTATTTGTAGGAGGTCCTTATGATGACCTACCTTGACCTTGATTTCTTTGCGTTGTCGCCATTTTGAATTGTTCAAATATTTGTATGATACGCAAGACTTATTACCACAACCTAGCGCCTTGTCAATTCTTACACGACTCACACATGTTTTTCATAATGGTAGGTTCAAGTTTTCCTTTTGTTATGTTTGTAAACGACTATTTCTAATATTGAGAAGATAATCGTGGGTCTAATAATTCCTCTCCCATTTCTATCTAAGAAAGTGCAACGACGCACTGCTAGTCACCCTCAAATATCTTTAGATATCCCTAAAAAATCATCCTAAATCCATATTATATATTTTTAGCATTCACATAAACGTTAACTTACCATTTTTAATCACATTATTATAACTAGGTGTCGTCTTGAAATTCCATTAATAATGCTAGTTTGTCATTTTTTTTTCTTATATATATTATATTATCATATCTATTATACTAATATAATTTAAAATATATATATATATGATATATATCTAATGGCCTCAATCAACTCAACACTGACATTATTGTTAGGTATTTACTACGCCAATGATATATATAGAATGGCCAGTGCTACATGTTTTAATATTTCGATATTATATATATTGTCTTAAGCGAGGTTCTCATGCGCTAATCAATTGGTGTTCACCTTTGACACTTTGATCCGAATATGTTGGATTTATGTTTTGTAAACATATTCATCATTAAACCTATTGACAATACTGTTTGAATTTTACATTTTACTGGAACAATGTATACACGATCTCCATTTAAACTTGTTGTGCTCTCACCATTTTGAAAATTCAACAATCATGAGCAGCACTTTGTCCATATATCAGGAAAGCTAATTTTTTTTTGGCCATGCATATTTTATTTAGCTTGCATCTTGCAATACAAATACAAAAAAAACATAATCGATATAAATAATGAAACTTACAATGAATGATGAAACCTATTTTGCAAGATGTCTCACTTACTGAAGTTCTAAGGTCATGCACTTGGTTGTGCAATCTCGAATTGGGAAAATATATCCATGCCTCTATAATTATAAGTGCACTTGATTGTAATTTTATTTTAAGAAACACCATCATTGACATGTATGCAAAATGATGAAGCATAGAGAGTGCACACAATGTGTTTGACAAAATGTGTGAAAGAAATGTTGTTTCATGGGCTGTGCTTATTGTGGGATATTGAAGATATGGCCATGGTAAGGAATCCCTTGAACATTTCTATCAAATGCAATAGGAAAAAATTAAGCTAGACAATGTCACATTCACCGGTGTCTTGAATGCATGCAGTCATGCTGGCTTAGTGGATGAAGGGTGGAAATATTTCCATTGCATGACTCAGGATTATCAAATCACACCTGTGATGGAGCACCGCTCATGTGTGGTTAACCTTCTTGGTCGTGCAGGTCATCTAGGTGACACATATAAATTCATTCAAATGATGCCACTAGAATCTAGTGCTGATGTGTGGGTTGCTTTGCTAGGTGTCTATAGAAATTATTGTAATTTAGAGCTAGGAGAAAATGTGGCAGAACATCTTTTGAGTTAGAGCCTAAAAGGCTGGTAACTATGCTCTCTCATCAAATAGGTATGTTGAGGCAGGAAGATGGGATGATGTAGAAAACATCATAATAATGGTGAAAGGAAGGGGATTGATAAAAAAGCTAGGATGTAGCTGGATTAAAGTCAATACTAGGAACCATGTGTTCTTTGGAGGAGACTGATCGCACCCACAGTCAGAGATCATATTTTCCATGTTGAGAATCTCCATGTAGATGAAGAATTCACGGTCTGTTTCTGACGGTTTGCGATATCGAATGGGAAGAGGTTTAGGTCTATATTAGATTTCATATGATCTTACAAACACATGCCCTATAGAAACTATTTAAATCATTTGCGTGAAGGGTGACATCCACAGTGCCACCACACTCATCTAATTGCTTGGTGAGAATATTTGTGATGGATTCTTTCAAAATTTAAGGGCTACATTATGTCATTGAGGGGATAGTTTGTGAAGGTTCTTGAACAAAAAACATAACAAAATACCAGAGTACATGTGCAACTTAATGCAAGGGAACAAAGATGACATTGGTTCTGCAAGGTAATTATGACTTGAGTTTGGAAAGGCATGTTTCACACATGGTGCTGTATGCATTTTTTTTCATGTATAATAGTTATTTCATAGTTGACAAGAAGACTAAGGGCCATTTTGCATAGGATTATTAACACAAGTACAAAGGATCATTCATATTGCAATCTATTAGAGCTTCTGTTAAAAGGTAAATTTGGGCAAACTACCACTATGCACAGGCTGATCAATTAGAATAAACGCAAAAGATGTTTCACACTGTACTCTGTTAAGAGTTTCTCTTAAATGATAAATTTGGACAACTTGTAGTAAATACTACATTTGATTCAAGTACTACATGTGATACTTTAAGTATCCTATGAAAACATACCTTCTGAAATATATGTTATTATTGATTCTTTATGCAACTTCAAACTTGTGAGTAAAATCTTGTAAATAATGTACAATGTTATTTGACATCTATATGATTGTTTTTAGGTCGAAAGGAATTTTTGGAGTTTGATGGGTTATTAATAAGATGGGTACATGATTGCTTGAGTATATTTTAGTGCATGAGTAATTCTGACTTTCATATCTTTCTGAATGGTTATTCAATAATTTATGTATGCAAGACTATGTATTCTTATCCATTATTCCTATTCTACTTATTATTATGTTGGAGAAGGGAAGTTTGCAAAAATTATGGTCTTGTAACTTCAGATTACAACTTGCAAATGATTTGACAACTGAAGGGGACTTTCATGGTGTAATAGATGCTTTAGAGACTAGACAACAACATGCTATTGAAATGAAGTATCCTAAACTTGAGATGGTCTCTGCAACATCGATATTTCATGTTCATCTCATGCATTGAGAATATGCAAGTGCTCTAGAGAGAGCTATGAACAAATGTGATGCCATTTGGAATTCAAACCTTGAGGATCAAAGACAATGTTGTCATGGTCCACACCTTTATAACAAAT
This sequence comes from Pinus taeda, assembly GCA_000404065.3. Classification (NCBI taxonomy): domain Eukaryota; kingdom Viridiplantae; phylum Streptophyta; class Pinopsida; order Pinales; family Pinaceae; genus Pinus; species Pinus taeda. The sequence goes on from APFE030628741.1 coordinate 162,221, forward strand.
TGCTGCATACATTTTATCTTCTATGAATATGTCATTACAAGAGGTTTCAAACTTTGTGAATATCTTAGATGCTATCTTGGAAGATGATATGCAGAAAACAAAACAAGTTCAAAAGTTGAGTGGAGAACTTAACAAAGTAGAGAGTAGGTTATTGTAGCCTGGTCTACAGCAACACAAAAATCAGAATTGTCTGAGAAAAGAAAATCCTCTTAATGGAGAGTGGCTAACAAAGAGTGAAATATATGTCTTGGTTGACCTTATGGAAGTTATATGTGGTCGGCCTAAGGGGTTATTTAAATATTGTGCAAAGTGTATCTTATCAGAAACTATCTCCTTGTATTGTTGGAAATGTGTCGAATAGGGTTGTCATGTTACATCCATGACTTCGCTCTGAATCCTCTTCCATTCCAGTTGTGAATTCCTCATCAATGGCTCTAGATTTTGAGCAAGTTCCCATGGAAAATGATAGCACAAAAGCAAAATATTGGAAATCCAAGGGTACCCCTCAAATGCAGCGCTAGTTGAGGGTTCAGAATATCTGCTCTGGTAGGCAGTTGGACCGCCTAGTCCAAGATAAGGTAGAAACATCATCTTCAATGTCCACTACTACAACCACTAATAATAATTTCACTATTAATGGCATGCCCTCTATTCCTAATAGAATTGATGACTATAAAGTGAGCAACAACGAAGACAAAAGATACTCACCCTCTGGAAAGGTGATTTACATGGTTTCTGATGGCATTGGATGGATAGCAGAGCACTCTGTGCCTACTGCATTGGGTCAATTTTAGACCTGTTTAATCGACAAAGGTTTTGGTGTAAATACCCATTTATTCTCGGGGATTGATGAGGTTGATCATCTTATGGAGATCGTCAGACAAGCAGCGAAGGAGGGAGTGCTTCTACTATACAAATTCGCAGATCCAAACATGGAAGGGGTGGAAAATAATTTTTTCCAGTTGTGGGGAGTGCCTTAAACTTATATTCTTGGGTGAACCGCTGAAGCCATTAAAACACACCTAAGAGTTTCACCCTCAGGAGTTCGTCGAGGTAGTCCAGTCGGAAGCACACCCCTCTCAAAACAATATTTGAAGAGAATTGAGCAAATAGAATTCACAATTAAATATGATGATGAAGCCCTGCCTCATAATCTTCATAAATCAAACTTGGTATTAGTTGGTGTCTCACGTACAAACAAGAATCCACTTTCAATTTACTTATCTCAAAAGGGGTACAAGGTTCCAAATGTACCACTTTTTCTTGTAGTTGATCCTCCAAAAGGATTTTTTGAAATTAATCAAGACAAAAGCTATGTTCTGATCGTTAGTCCTACCATTTTGCAATCAATATGGCTGGTGAGGGCGAAAACTCTGGGTTTACACTAGTCCAAGCGAAAATACTGAAAAATGGATCATATTTGTCGGGAACTAGATTATGGAAACAAGCTCTTTGCCCAGAATCCACAATGGCTAGTTATTATGGTTGGGGTAGGGTGAAGGTCCTAAGCACTTGGAAAAATAGATACCTCCTACTCATGACTACTTAGATGAAGGAGAGCCCCTATTAGGCCTCATATTTTGAAACCTTCTCTGATACCATGTGTGAGGATCCCTCGTAGGCTCCTCTAAGTAGAAAATAAATTTATTTAATTTTAAACACAATAAGATGGAAAATAACCTATTTATATCTAAATATTTATTTGATGATAATATACCATTAAAATTTATTTACCACAATTTAGATAAGTAAGAATTTCATTGAAACCATTTACATAAGTAATCAATAAACAGAGGAAGACATTTTCCAATAGCTTAGTTGAGATGCTCTTGGGCTCCATACTCTGTTAGGATGCTCCCCTTGACTACTCGACTAGTTCCTAGCCAACTAACACGTATTTCCTATCGTAGGGAACCTCCACAGGTTCCCTAGCCGTCCAATCCCAAGTCCAACCAGATGGAGTGTGGTCAAGTTTAACAAACACTCTTCAGATCCAAGTTCGTATTCCCTCATTTATCTTTCCATGCTCTACCTTCTCTTTCTCCACATTCCTCCCTGAAAACACAATCCTCCAAAATAAAATCATGGACAAGAATCCCCCCTCTCTAGTCATCATCATTTCCCTTTTATATCTCTTCCTCCCATCCAACTCAAACACCTATCGTTAATGTCATGACTACTCCCTCATCCTTTCATTTAGTATCCTTGAATTTTCTTACCATATCTTATTCAAGTAGATTTGAGAAGACATTTTGGGGATAATATATGAACATTTAATTTGGAAATTAATTGGAGATGACCATATCTTCTCCCAAGTAGATTTTGACAAGACATCTTGGGATATGGATATTTAATTTGGAATAAATGGAAGGAGACCATGTCCTATCCAAAATTAAATTTGAGAAGACAAGTTGGGAATTTAATAATAACAATCATAAAATTTATATCAGTAAATAAAATTACAGTTTCACAAATGTAAGTATATACGAATATTTCTTGATAATTATAAGTCAATATTTTCAAGTAATTTAAACACTAATAAAATTTGCATGATAATATTAAGTAGGGAATTAGAGGTTGAAGCTAATTAGAGTGATTCCATTTCTTTGCCATATATTTCTGGTGTTTCAATTTTAATTTTATTTCGTTGACTTGTTATACCTTGATTTATCTCTTAGAACTATGGTCCAAATGCACGAAAATGCTCCGAAGAGAAGCCCTACGATTATCAGGAGCCCCTACTCGATAAAAAAGTTATATCTTAAGAATATGGGCATATGATGCAGTGCGAAAGAACTAGAAATTATGCATCTATCATTAATTCTAGTATAATATCCCCATCTTCTCATCACATAACATTTTAAGAAAAAAATGAAAAATTTGATCGACTAAGAGGACTCCAATGAAAAAGAAGATGATATCATGGCTACTGAACACCCTTGATGCTTCTTGGTAACATATTTTCCATGATTCCATTGTTATATGTTCATTTATGTTTCTCTTTTCATTATGTGTAACTCACATTGCTTCCCTATTTTCTTAGAACATGTGTCATATTATCTTCCTAATGTTAGCCTCCTGCTGTAGAAGGTTACTCATCTTTCATGATTGACATTTTTACATGCCAAATATGTCATTCTTTGCATGCTGCAATGTTCCATATTTGCTACAGAGGCCAATGAAGATTGCCAGGAGGAAGTGCCAGTTCAAGCGCCATTGTTGTGTTCCAATTTTGATGTACTATTCCATTTTTGAACAATTTTCAGTTAAAGGGAGGTCCAAACAGTTTAATCTTGGTCTCCCTAGGTTTCAATTTCCTGTTTTAGAATATAGAGAATGAATATCTGTCCAAAGAGCTTAATCTTGGCAGATTTTTAGACACGTAGAGAATCAAAGTAGCCCAACTGCTTAATCTGGGCCCTTGGAAGAAATAAGTGTAGATGTAGATAGGAGTACAGAAAAAGAAAAAGTTGAAAAGCTGGGTCTGCAAGTCTAAATGCACCCAAACCAAAAAGAAGAAAAAGTGCTAGGTAAGTAGGCTGGGTAGGTAGGTTTGAGGTTGCAGAATGCTAATTTGTGATCAATTCCATATTTTCAAGCGTCATATCTGTTCAAGTCACAATTATAAGACAAGTTCCATTTGAAGGACTCAAGCGAGGCATGTCTAACTCTCCCTTCTTCCTCCTTCCCCAAATCATTCACTAACCTCCCAAAGAGATCAAGATCTGCTTGAAGCCTCTTAGTTTCATCGTTTTCCATATCATTCACCTTGGTAAAGATCTGCTTTGCTCAAGGAATATTCATACTCCCCTGATGGATCATTATTTCCCTTAAATAGCCTAAGATTCACCCACTTAGTGCTCTCTCATCATGGTCATATTAACTACTAACTTACTATATAGCTCCCTATCTATCGCCCCATCCCCTACTAAAACTATGTTAATAACTCCCCTACATACTTATCCCCTCCCCTTGGTTGAAAAATAACCATAAGTATTCCTTAGGAATTGCTAAGTTTGCCTGAAACATAGAAAGAACCCTCATTTTGCCCCTTTAAAACCATCTTCCAATGCAATGGAACCCTTCCTAAGCATAAAATTCCTCGTTTTAGGTTATCGGACCTCTTCCGAGTCCTCAAATACTCTGCAAAACCATGCATACCCTTCCTCCGATCATAATAACCCTTGCCGACTGTCATAACATTCTTTTGATCCCTTTGGATCCCCCTCCGACGCGATTATCGCAGTCAGAGGTTGCAAAGGTAATGTGCCTCGTTGTTGTTTCTCCCCGATGGACGTCCCACCAATGCGTTTTCGCAATCGGCTTATTGCAAATACTATATGTCACATATATATGCCCCCTCCCCTCTTAGCCAATGTGATATCGCGAGATCGGCAATCGGCGGTCGCAAGAGTCACGTTTCCAAAATGCATGCCCCTTCCCTTTGCTCCGATGCAACATTACCATAGCATCAAGAAAATATATCGCATCGCAGATCGCAACATTTCAGTTACCGCTATCGCATCACAGAAACATATAAGGCACCGCACCATGTAGCATCCTGCCACGTCACCCTGCCACGCCACCTCACTGACGTCATCCGTCGTACCAGGACACACCGCTGACGTCATGCTGATGTCACCCGCTAAAGAAAGGCTCGCAAGCGTGAAAATGCATCTTAGGAGGCCCGGATTCAAATTCTGAGGCAATTTTCAATGCACAATTAGCGCTAATCGCGCATCGCTACGGGAAATAGGCCATATTGGGGAACCTTTAGGGAATCTTTTGATTCCTCACCCATTTTTGCGCCGAAAAAGGCAGAAAAGGCCTGATTTTGCATATTTTAGCATATCAGAAGAAAGAGAGAGACCTGGCTCAGGCATTAAAGAGTATTAGAGCAGATGTGAAGCCAAAAACCATGTCAAAGAGTATCAGTGTTGCGGCGAAGTGTATCAGTAAAGATCTTCTCATGGGTCAAGGTGAATGAAACATTAAAAGAAAACCTTGAAATTCATGAAGCAGTGAAGGAACCATTCAAAGCTCATCATCACAATGACTGCACATTAAAACTCACGTGAGATTAGTGGAACAGAACTCCAAGTGCAGTTATTGCAGAACCACTACACCAGGTCACCAAAGACACAGTATTAACTCATTTTGATCCAGCTGCCTCTGGCACAGCCCAAAGGATATTTACTCTGATTTAATTCCTGCACAAGTTTAAATTTTAAAAACCTTTTCCCGCAGACCTGTTTAGGTCAGTTGTAATAAATACTTCAGGATATTTTACCTATAAAGAGGGCCCTGAACAATGTAACAAGGGTTGTTTTTTGTTGGTTAGATGTTTTGCTTGAGCAAAGACCCGCATTGTATATTTGATCATTTCTATAATCGAAGACTGCTTACGAGCTTGGAGAATGAATTGTGTACTATGTTTAATGGTTGAAGAGTGACTGTGGAATTCTTTTGCCAATACAGGACTCAATAAGTGTTTCTTACCTATGTATTTCCATTCATATATCATTATCTAAGCAACAGAAAGAAAGAATAGCTTAGAATTTGTTTAAGTGCACTCTATGCTCAATTTCTGCTGTTTCTTTATGTTTTCATCTGTTTTAGGCATAAATATGAATTCCATCTAGCTCATATTTGCCCTAATTCACCATGTGTGACAGTTATCCAGGGATTCTTAATTGCCCCTAGATAGAGCTCATCCTGTTTCCCTCTGTTAAGTTGATTGAGAGATTCTTAATTGCCTCTCATTCCTTACATTTCCTTCCATCCCTTAAGCTTGGAATTTGTTTCATGTGCGTCTACCCTGCTCCATATTCATCTTGTGATCAAGAAATCCTACGCACATTCCTACTCCTTGACTCCATGCACAATGGTTTGAAACTTATCACGCTATGCCTGCCTCTCTACTCGAATGCATCTTCCTTCCGTTCAAACACCATCCAAACCTAAACAAAACCCACTGAACCCAATAGCTAGCCTAAAATCTGTTGGCATTATGGCACAGGTTTGGAGCTATGGCACAGGTGTTGTCCTTGATGGCAACTCTCTTTCATAACAGATCTCAGTCCAGGCACTCAGAGAGAAGGAAAAGACATATACGCAGGTTCATCTAAACAAAGACGCGTATACACGTGGGTTATACGTTGAAAAAGCGCGTATATGTTGGGATCATACTTTTGGTCCATGGTAGTTAGTCCTTGGGATTTGAACCTATGTTTGGACCATGGCGTCTCGTCAGATGTGTTGATCCCTAGTTTTGGGTTCATGGTATTGAAATGTTATGGTTTTGGACCATGGTATTGAGGAAGGCCTAAGACTATAAAAGAGGAAGGAGATCATGTGGCAAAGAATCATCCGCATTATTATTGAATATCTGATAAAGTGCTAGAGCTGGTAATTGGGTTGTGATGCAGATCTGGATCTGAATGAAGGAGGAACCTTAGCACAAAAGAAGGATAAGACCTATTCATGGGTCATAATCTTGAATGATAGTCTCTTTGTATGTTTTTGGTCTGCTAGATGTGGCGCTTACTTGATCTATAAGTATGATAATCTGGGTTAATTAGTGATTGAATATCTGAAAGAGTGAATTATCCTTTACAGATCTATATGCAGGTTCAGTGAGGTGAAGGCGTGTATACACGTAGGTTCAGTGAAGTCACAATGTGTATACACAGGTTGCTTCATACGCAGAAGCGTATGCACACATATTTCAGGCTGATAAAGTAGCGTATATTTTTTAAACTATGATCTTGCTACTTCTGTTCACTACTGCTGTGTTCTGGGTTCTGTTTTGGTGTGTGGTTACTGGTACTTTGTCTTGGGTATAGTTGTCAAAGAGATATCTACTTGATTCAGATCTAATTGGTGAAAGGTGATTGGTTGATGAAGAAATTCTTGATGATTGATTAATGTTCATAGATCCAGTCTGAAAATTTATGAAACGTGGTCCCTAGAAGAAAGAGAAGGTTGTAGCCTTCTGTAGGCCAGCACCTATGTACTAGTATCTTGGCTAGTGTAAGAGCTAAAGGGGGTTGTAGCTCCCTTCCAGGAGAAGCTGGAAAACGAGAGAGAGTTGTACCTCTCTACAAGTTGCAGCCTGCGTACTGGTAAAGGACCGCACCAGTACATTGTAAACATAAGTTTCTAATTAAAGAAAGATAAAGACTAATTGCAGCAGGTGGTTTTCACCCACATTGGGTTTCGACCTTATATCTTGTGTTCTTGTGTGTGATTGTCTTTCTGCTCTGTTTTGCTGTCTCTGGTTATTGGTTATTTGATTCTGCATCAAAGATTAACAATCATCATCAGAAAGTTAAAGTAAATTAAAAGTTTGCTTTTTATACGTGGGTTTCCTTCTGAATAGTTGCATATATACGCGGGTTTAATTAACTGAAGTAGCGTATGCAATTTGGTTTTAGAAAAGGAATATTTGACCTGATAATACTGATTCATGCCCCCTCTCAGTATTATTTCTAACAATTGGTATCAAAGCAGGTCCTTTTGAAGAATCTTTATCGCTTTAAGGAAGATCTTTCATCATGAGCAACTACGAGAGGGAAGCATCAATCAAGCCACCGATTTTTGATGGGACAAACTTCGTATACTAGAAGGTAAGAGTTACTGCCTATCTTCAATCTCTGGGTACTGAAGTCCGGGATATCATAGATACAGGGTATACCTTTCCAGCATCAACTCCCACAGATCCGGCTGAGAAGAAGAAATATGAAACGAATGCAAAGGCGGTCAATACTTTATTGGGATGTCTATCACAATCTGAATTTGTCAAATTCATGCAGTATAAATCTGCTAAGGAAATATGGGACAAGATTGTTCTGAGCTATGAAGGAGATGATCAGGTAAAACGAGCAAAACTTCAAACCCTCAGAATTCAGTATGAAAATCTTAGAATGTACAATGATGAAAGTGTGGCTAAATATTTTCTTCGTGTAGATGAGATTGTTAATTGTATGAAAAATTTGGGTGAAGAAGTAAAAGAGGTTGTTGTGGTTGAAAAAGTTCTAAGATCTTGTCCCCTAGGTTTGAATCTAAAGTTTCTACAATAGAAGAGAAGGAGAATCTTCAAAACCTTAAAATTTCACAGCTACATGGAATTCTATCTGCTTATGAGATGAGGAAAGGAGGACCATCAGATAGGAGAGAAGCTACCCTCAAAGCATCTGGCAAAGGAGACTACTATGAGTCCGGACACATATCAGAAGAAGAAGAAGAATCAAATTTTGTCAAAAATATTCAACGGGGCACTGGACGATTCCGAGGTAAGTTACCATTCAAATGCTTTGCTTGTGGAAGAGTAGGACACTATGCTG
>APFE030628741.1:175306-191007 GCA_000404065.3 Pinus taeda
CAGTATGTCCCCCCATGGTCACAGGATGCAGCCTCAATGCAAATGATGAATCAGCAGCAGTGCATCAACCAACCTACAGGTCTATGATTGGAAGTCTACTTTATTTGAAAGGTACCGGACCAGACATCATGCATGCAATGGGAATAGTTGGAAGATTTCAGGCAAATCCAAAGGAAACTCATCTTCAGGGAGTGAAGAGAACATTCAAATATCTTCAAGGAACTCAAAACTATGGCTTATGGTATCCTAGAGATACAGATCTCACACTTCATGCTTATACAGATGCAGATTGGGCTGGAAGCGTGGATACAGAAGAGCACAAGTGGTGGGTGCATTCTTTTTATGGGTTTCCAAGATTAGTATCTTGGTTCAGCAAGAAAACATAGTCGATGCTTTATCTACAGCTAAGCAGATTGTGGTTGTTGCATCTTGTTTTGAACCCAACTTCTATGTATTGATTGGCAGACTTTGCAGGATTTTAAATCACTTTACACCATCCTATCTCCATCTTATGTGAATAAATACAAGTGCAATCAGCATTTCAAAGAACCCATTCATGCATTCAAAGACCAAGCACATACCGATCAAGTATCACTTTCTCCAGGAACAAGTGTTGGAACAAAAGGTTAAATTGGAGTATGTTCCTTCTAAGGAACAAGTAGCTCATATTCTCACCAAACCACTGCCCAGGGAAACTTTTGAATATCTCAGACACAAGCTGGGAGTAGTTGATGTATCATCTTGCTATTAAATCTTGTCTGTTTCAGAGAAAAATGGGTGTACACGTGTTGGATGAGGAGGATCCGTGTACATACGCTGGTTTGTGTAAAGAAAGTAGCGTATATGGAGGCTTGATGGATATCAGAAGGAACAGGCTCTAGTTGAAGATATTCTGATGTGGGTCTCACAGAGACCATCCGAAACAGGTTCAAGGGGAGCAGATAATCTTCTAATAATGCATTTTCGGCATTATCTTAGAAGCTTTTGATTCTGGTTCATAGCTGTTGTTGATTTCAGGTGGAACAGAGGTAGAGGGAGAACAGAAGGAAATCTTGGTTGTTGATCTGAATGGTGTTTGACAGTTGCTGCTGCTATCAGTTGTTGGTGACTTTCATAAGTCATATATTTCGTCTCTATGTCATGTATCTCTTTCTTATATGGTATCAAGGTCATGTAATGGCCTATATTGGTTTCCCCACTATGCCTGGGATGAAGATGTAATGTATTTGGTCATCATATGTAAATTTCTAATGTATTCCCACTTGGTTGGGTGGATGATCCCCACTTGGTTGGGTGATGGATGTATGTATTGAGTCTTTTGGTGATAGGAAGGTCTTTTATGATGCATAAGTCTTGGCTCTTCTTGAAGAATATCTTTTTGCAGATCTTGCCTACAGTAAGGGGGAGCATGGTCAGTTCAGCAGAACAGAGATTTCAGCATGTACTCAGGGGGAGCACAACCCTTTTCCCTTGATGACAAACAGGGAGAGATCTTGGTGTTGCCATCAAGTCCAAAGGGGGAGATTGTTGGCATTATGGCACAGGTTTGGAGCTATGGCACAGGTGTTTTCCTTGATGGCAACTCTCTTTGGTAACAGATTTTAGTTCAGGCACTTAGAGAGAAGAAAAAGACATATACACAGGTTCATCTAAACAAAGACGCGTATACACGCGGGTTATACATTGAAAAAACACATATATGTTGGGGATCATACTTTTGGTCCATGGTAGTTAGTCCTTGGGATTTGAACCTATGTTTGGACCATGGCATCTCATCAGATGTGTTGATCCCTAGTTTTGGGTTCATGGTATTGAAATGTTATGGTTTTGGACCATGGTATTGAGGAAGGCCTAAGACTATAAAAGAGGAGGGAGATCATGTGGCAAAGAATCATCGACATTATTATTGAATATCTGATGAAGTGCTAGAGCTGGTAATTGGGTTGTGATACAGATCTGGATCTGAATGAAGGAGGAACCTTAGCACAAAAGAAGGATAAGATCTATTCATGGGTCATAATCTTGAATGATAGTATCTTTGTATGTTTTTGGTCTGCTAGATGTGGCGCTTACTTGATCTATAAGTCTGATAATCTGGGTTAATTAGTGATTGAATATCTGAAAGAGTGAATTATCCTATACGCAGGTTCAGTGAAGTGAAGGCGCGTATACACGCAGGTTCAGTGAAGTCACAACGCGTATACATAGGTTGTTTCATATGGAGAAGCGTATGCACACATATTTCAGGCTGATAAAGTAGCGTATATTTTTTAAACTGTGATCTTGCTACTTCTGTTCACTACTGCTGTGTTCTGGGTTCTGTTTTGGTGTGTGGTTACTGGTACTGTGTCTTGGGTACAGTTGTCAAAGAGATATCTACTTGATTCAGATCTAATTGGTGAAAGGTGATTGGTTGATGAAGAAATTCTTGATGATTGATTAATGTTCATGGATCCAGTCTGAAAATTTATGAAATGTGGTCCCTAGAAGAAAGAGAAGGTTGTAGCCTTCTGTAGGCCAGCACCTATGTACTAGTATATTGGCTAGTGCAAGAGCTAAAGGGGGTTGTAGCTCCCTTCCAGGAGAAGCTGGAAAATGAGAGAGAGTTGTACCTCTCTACAGGTTGCAGCCTGCGTAGTGGTAAAGGACTGCACCAGTATATTGTAAACAGAAGTTTCTAATTAAAGAAAGATAGAGACAAACTGCAGCAGGTGGTTTTCACCCACATTGGGTTTCCACCTTATATCTTGTGTTCTTGTGTGTGATTTTATTTCTTCTCTGTTTTACTGTCTCTAGTTACTGGTTATTTAATTCTGCATCACAGATTAACAATCATCATCAGAAAGTTAAAGTAAATTAAACGTTTTCTTTGTATACGTGGGTTTCCTTCTGAATAGTTTCGTATATATGCGGGTTTAATTAACTGAAGTAGCATATACAATTTAGCTTTAGAAAAGGAATATTTGACCTGATAGTACTGATTCACCCCCCCTCTCAGTATTATTTCCAACAAAATCATAATCAGCAAAGCTAAATCATCAAGAGAGAGCCCTCTCTGATTACAGGTGGGCTAGAACCTATAATCCAAATATTGGTTTGTGGTTACCTCGGCTGCATCCCTTCAGGAGCTTAGGGACAACCTGAGTGATAACATAACTGGGGAACTTCCTCAGATAATCTCACAAAACCAGTTCAAATCTCCGCAGAGGAAGAAACCGACCTTTAACAAGTTTTTGTTAATCTGTATTCTTAGAAAAATTTCCAAAAAGCAAGCTAGAAGCTGGCTCCCAAGAAGCATTCACGTTACACAAGATCAAATCCAGATCCAAATCCCCCAGCTGTTTTTGATAACCCTAATATAATTCCCAAGATCATTAGAAAACAAGAGCAACAAGAATGTTTAACTGTTTCCAGTCCTGAAACAGTTCAACGTAGCCATTTAGCAACCCCTGTTAAAGTTCTGTTCTGTTCAAACTCAACTTCCCCTGGTTCATCATCCACTTCTGCGAGCCCTGTTTCCATACCTCCATCCGCTGTGAATACCACCACTGCCACTCCTATTATCCTTGTTACTCCAGTTGTTCCACTTGTCTCGGTTGTTCTGCTTATCCCAGTTGTTATGGCTAATAGATATGCGCCTCTACAGCTGCCTGCAAATCCCGGGGCTATGCCTCAGGATTATCAGACTAAAATTACCTATTTTGATGGCGCAAATTCCTGCACAACTCTTCAGCATACAAAGAAAATGTAGGATTACTTTGAGAGTTATGAAATTGATGATGACAGTGTAAGAATGAAGATTTTTGTCCAAAGTTTGACCGGTGATGTCAGGACTTGGTTCAGAGCACTCTCGGCCAATACCATAGGAGACCCAGAAGCCTTATATCAGTCCTTTATCAATAGGTGGGAGAAAAAGAAAGACCCCTTGCACATATTATCTGAATATGACACTATCAAAAGAGGCCCTCAAGAGACTGTTTTGGATTACTGTGCAAGGTTCAATAATGTCTACAACGTAATACCATAGAACTTAAGACCTCCACCTGATCTTGCTTTGTACACATTCCCTAATGGTTTTGATGCTGAAATGGCTTATCAACTAAGAGAAAGAGCCCCTCGAAGCCTTGCAGAGATGAAAAATGTTGTTGTTAGTGTGGAGGCAAACCTAATCGCCAAAAGAAACAGAGCTAGAACCGAGAGAAGAACTACCTTCAAGGAAGAACCCTCAGCCTTAGACCAGAAGTTGGATGCTATTATCAATGGCATGCATAGGCTGGGAGACAGAGTAGAGAGTGTTGAGAGGAAATCATCATGGGAAGGGAAACATCCCAACACCATAAGGAATCCAAACTTCAGGAAAAATCAAACCACAAATGCTGGAAGAGCTACTCCCGACCATGATATTAGACCTCCTTTCCAAGAAAAATACGCAGAGGCATCCACATCCAGTGAGCCCAAAGAAGAAAATCACATAAACTTGATAGACTCGGAAAATGAGCAGCCAATCTTTCTCACTCAAGAAAACCAAGACTACCCTGATATAAAACAATTTCAGACCAAGACAGGAAAGTCTTTTGATTTTAAACAAGGTTATGATTCTGTTGTATATGAGGTCCACAAACAATATAAGCTGAGAACAAGAACTATTGATGTCCCTGCACCTAGCAAAACAAAGGAAAACAAACATCCTAATAAGATTAAAGGCAAGGTTGTCATAATAGAACCAGTTAACATTGTTGTCCCAAACCCGCATCAAGTAACTGTAGAGGACATATCAGACATACAACCTCCTACTGATCAACCTCTACCTTCTTCTTCCTAAAAATAAAATTTGAACGGCACCCCAGAAGATCTTCCCAAGATAGAAATACCAGAAGTTGTCATTCACCATAGCGTAGATAATCCAGAGGAAAACACAGAGAGTATTCTGGAAAAGGAGAAATATGCTGCTATTAACGCTAAGAATCCATCAGAAAAACCGTTCAGTTTATAAGCTTAGATTGGAAAACTAAAAATTTCCATCCCCCTCTTAGAACTTGCCAAACATGATGTATATAGGCAACAAATTCAGCGATCACTTCAACAACCAGAGGTCAAGGATGACGTAAATGTTCTAGATGATACCCCTAAGCTATTGTTTGGTCCAGAAGTTAATGGAAAAAAAACATATGGATCTGTTCCACCTTTTTATCTCAGTCTGCACATACATGACAAAATCTTGCACAATGCTATGTTTGACTCAGGTGCCTCACACAATCTTATGCCCAAAGGTGTGATGGAGAAGCTAAACCTTGATGTCACAAGACCCTACAAGGATCTATACTCCTTTGAATCAAGTCAAGTCAAATGCTTAGGCTTAGTCAAAGACCTTTGTGTGTCTTTAGTCTAATTTCCCAACAAGACAATCCTAATGGACGTAGTAGTCGCTGACATTCCAACAAAATATGGTATGCTCCTAACAAGATCATGGGGAGCAAAACTCCAAGGATCCCTTCAACTCGACCTCTCTTATGCCACTATTTCTGTCTTTGCGCAACCAAAGAGACTGTATAGAGAAACACTGATGAAGTATGTGGTGAGTAGTGAGGAGATGCAAGTTTCCAATTTACTCAATCCATTCTGATATGGATTCATTTATTATTTTTAATGAGGATAAAGATCCTCCAACTGATGAGAAGCCTCTAGCTTCAGAGCTAGAGACATGCATAATTGAAGAACCGGTTGCCCATGCCCATGAAATAGTCACAACAGTCAAGGCAACCAGTAAACAAGAAGAACCTCCTCAAACTGAAGTTCTAGATCTACCCAATCCTAAAATAACCGAAACTCTTGGTACAAACCAACAACCAAAAATTACATGGTATTTAGAGTTTGATGGTTCTGTCAACAAGTTAGGAGCAGGGTTAAGTGTATGGATTCACAATACACGTGAAAATCATGCAGAAGGCCATGCCTACAGGCTAAACTTTAGATGTACCAACAACATGGCAGAGTATGAAGCTCTCCTCTTAACCCTAAAATGGCTCAAAGTTCTAGGAGCTACAAAAGTGTCCATTCTAGGTGACTCTGATTTGATTATCCAACAAATGATGGGGAACTTTGTTACTAATGACAATAGGATGAGGGCCTATAGGACTACTGCAACAGATATACTTAACACCTTCGCTGATTCTGAGCTTGCCAAGATTTCCAGAAACCATAACATACACGCTCATAGTCTAGCCACTTTTGCTAGTACATGCAAGCTTCCCTTTGAGCCAAATCACCATTTTACTGCTGAGATAAAACATAGGGCCGATGTTCCTAATGATATTAGAGATTGGTGAGTATTTTAAAATGATGCCCACATTAACAATTTCCTCACCCTTGAGGTCGAGTTTCCATATTTAAATATTGACATGGAGGCCGTGAACAATTCCCAACAACAAACAAATGAAAACCATCAGGATATAATAGTTGCAACAACAAAACAAATCCTCAATCCAACTGTTTTTGACAATGCAAACATAGAAGAACCGAAACGAATGCATTTAGAGGAAACAGCTAAAGCAGAGGTTGAGTTCATTGATCTGAATAATAATTTTCAGCCTGCTGGCCTTACTCCATTAGAAGATATGTTCGATGACAATGATGTGCCCAAAAAGCCAAAAATGGAGCCGTTAGATGCTGCTATAGAAGAACACAACATAGGGACAGTAGAAAAGCCCAAAATGATTAAATTGTCCAAAAATCCACCCCCTGATCAAAAGCCAAAGTATGTGGATTTATTCAAAGAGTTCCAAGATGTATTTGCATGGAGTTATGAGGATTTGAAGTCCTGTGACACCTCAGTAATTCAACATACCATTCCATTAAAACCAAATCAAAAACCATTCAAGCAGAAACTCAGAAGAATAAACCCTATGCTTCTTCCTCTCATTGAGAAGGAAGTAAAGAGAATGTTTGAAGCAAGCATTATAGCACCCATCAGATTCTCTGAATGGGTATCCAATCTAGTTCCCACAAGGAAGAAATCAGGTGAGATTAGACTGTGTGTAGACCTAAGAAAATTAAACCAAGTCCCTTTAAAAGACCACTACCCTCTGCCTAAAATGGACCACATCCTACAAAGAGTAGTGGGTTCCTCTAGGATTTCTTTACTAGATGTATTCTCAGGTTTTAATCAAATACTTGTTCACCGAGATGACCAAGACAAGACAGCCTTTACTACACCCTGGGGAACTTTTAAATATGTTAAAATGCCTTTCGGGCTAAAGAAAGCTGGTGCCACCTTTCAAAGGGCAATGGATATTGCATTTTCCAAGGAAATCCATGAATTCCTTGTCGTATATCTTGATGACTTAACCCCGTTCTCCAAATCTGATCAAGAGCACGTCAAGCACTTAAGGCAGATCTTCATAACATGCAGGAAATATAGCATTTCCTTGAACCCCAAGAAGTCCCTATTTGGCCTTGAGGAAGGTAAGTTTCCAGGCCACATCATCTCAAAAGACGGTATCAAAATCGATTCGAAAAGAATTCAAGCAATCCTTCAAATTCCATACCCAAGAAACATAAAAGAGTTGCAAGCATTCCTTGGAAAGATCAATTTCCTAAGGAGATTTATCCCAAACTTAGCAGAAATGATAAAACTATTAAGTAACACGTTAAAAAAGGATGACAAGGTAAGATGGTCTCTGGAAACCAAGCAGGCTTTCGAAAGTATCAAAGCCGCCTTGACTCAAACGCCCGTGCTCACAAGTCCACAATTTGACAAGAATTTCATCATCTTTTCCTTTGCCTCGGAGCACACGATGGCCGTTGTCCTTCTGCAAAAGGATGATCAAGGAAATGGAAAGCCTATTGCATTTTTCAGCTAAGCCTTAAGAGTTGCACCTCTAAAATACCAAATTATGGAAAAACAGGCCTATGCCCTTGTCAAAGCCATCAAAGACTTCAGAGTTTATATTTTATATTCACGCATGATTGCCTATGTCCCAAACTCTGTTGTAAAAGACATATTAACACAAGAGGGACTAGAATGCAAAAGAGGCAAATGGATTGCCAGTATCCTCGAATATGACATTGATATAAAACCCACAAAGCTGATAAAGGGACAAGGTTTAGCCAAGCTAATGCCCGAAACAAATCTTCAGGCCTTAGACATCAACCAACTAGACAATGAACAGGAGCTGGCGACTCCACAGATCAGTGAAACCTTTTTACAATCCCCATGGTATGCTGATATTTTCTATGTACTGTCAAACCTGTGTGCTCCCCCAGGATTTTCCAGAACCAAGAAAAGATTTTTGAAGATGAAAGCTCTAAAGTTTTTTGTTTTAGATGGTGCCCTATTTTGGAAAAATCATGAAGGAATACTGCTAAACTGTTTAACCATAAATGAAACCAACAACATCATGAAAGAGTTCCATGCGGGGGACTGTGGAGGGCATCTATATTGGAAGTCCACTACTGACAAGATTTTAAGGGCTAGTTATTATTGGCCCTCTCTATTTGCAGATGTCAAAAAACTTGCTGTCTCATGTCACAAATGCCAAATCTTTGAAGGAAAAAGAAAACTGCTCCCTTTTCCCCTTAAGCCTATCTCAACCGAACAACCTTTTCAACAATGGGGTCTTGACTTCATAGGTGAAATCCACCCCTCTTCTTCAGGCCAACACAAGTGGATTTTAATAGCCACCGAATATTTCACCAAGTGGATTGAGGCCATCCCATGTAGGCAACCCAATGACTCCACTATCATCCGGTTCCTTGAAGACAATATCCTCTCTAGATTTGTCTACCCTGAGAAAATCATCACTGACAATGCTGCTGCTTTCAAATCGGAAAAGATGATCAATTTCTGCTATAAGTTTCACATTACCTTGGGCCGCTCTACAGCCTACTATCCTCAAGGTAATGGCTTGGCCAAGTCATCCAACAAAAGCCTCATCAATATCATAAAGAAAGTACTAGAAGAGAACAAAAAAAATTGGCATCGAAAGCTCACAAATGCCTTGTGGGCAGATAGAATTTCAACCAAGAAATCCATTGGGATGAGCCCTTATGAGCTATTATATGGCACGGAAGCCAGATTTCCTTCATCCTTGGGTATCCCAACTATCAAGCTATTACAGGAGATTCAGGTTGAACCAAATGATATTCAACAAAGGATTAATCAAACCATTCATCTTTAGCAAACTAGAGAGCAAGTGTATGACAGAGCTCAAATTTTGCAGGAAAAGCTCAAAGTAATGTTTGATAAGGGAGCCAAGGCTGAGGATTTCCGGGTTGGCAGCAAAGTCCTAAGGTGGGATTCACGAAGAGAAGACAAGGGAAAGCATGCAAAGTTTGATTTTCTTTGGAAAGGTCCATTCATTATCAGCACAGTACAAGGTAACAACACATATTTCCTCAAATCTAAAGATGGCATCACATCTGAAGAAGGCCCTGTAAATGGCTGAATGTTAAAACATTATCATGATCCCTTTTGCTGAAAATGTCCCAACAAGATGATGTCTGTACATAAAGGTTTGTTTATATCAGCATTTTATTTGGTTTTTATATAAGAGTTCAAACAATAGAGCACACAGAAGAAAGCAGGCGATGCTACACAGGGCAGAAACATTTCGATTGAGGGGAAGTGTTGTTCTCATTCCCACAGTTTCAATTATCAGACAGCCAGCACTGAAAATTTTCAATTTACAGCAACAATAGAAGATCCAGGCAGTCTGACCTGCTGTTCTTGACTTTTCACAAGGAAAAGCCATCCCCAAGTGGAGCCACTGTTAGCCTCATGCTGCAGCAGGTTACTCATTTTTCATGATTGACATTTTACATGCCAAATATGTCATTCTTTGCATGCTACAATGTTCCATATTTGCTGCAGAGGCCAATGAAGGTTGCCAGGAGGAAGTGCCAGTTCAAGCGCCACTGCTGTGTTCCAATTTTGATGTACTATTCCATTTTTGAACAATTTTTAGTTAAAGGGAGGTCCAAACAGTTTAATCTTGGTCTCCCTAGGTTTCAATTTCCTGTTTAGAATATAGAGAATGAATATCTGTCCAAACAGCTTAATCTTGGTAGATTTGTAGATAGGTAGATAATCAAAGGAGCCCAACTACTTAATCTGGGTCCTTGGAAGAAATAAGTGTAGATGTAGATAGGAGGACAGAAAAAGAAAAATTTGAAAAGCTGGGTCTGCAAGTCTAAATGCACCCAAACCAAAAAGAAGAAAAAATGCTAGGTAAGTAGGCTAGGTAGGTAGTTTTGAGGTTGCAGAATGCTGATTTGTGATCAATTCCATATTTTCAAGCATCATATCTGTTCAGGTCACAATTATCAGACAAGTTCCATTTGAAGGAGTCAAGTGAGGCATGTCTAACTCTCCCTTCTTCCTCCTTCCCCAAATCATTCACTAACCTCCCAAAGAGATCAAGGTCCGCTTGAAGCCTCTTAGTTTCATCATTTTCCATATCATTCACCTTGGTAAAGATCTGCTTTGCTCAAGGAATATTCATACTCCCCTAATGGATCATTATTTCCCTTAAATAGCCTAAGATTCACCCACTTAGTGCTTTCTCATCATGGTCATATTAACTACTAACTTACTATATAGCTCCCTATCTATCGCCCCATCCCCTACTAAAACTATGTTAATAATTCCCCTACATACTTATCCCCTCCCCTTGGTTGAAAAATAACCATAAGTATTCCTTAGGAATTGCTAAGTTTTCCTGAAACATAGCAAGAACCCTCATTTTGCCCCTTTAAAACCATCTTCCATTGCAATGGAACCCTTCCTAAGCATAAAATTCCTCTTTTTAGGTTATCGAACCTCTTCCGAGGCCTCAAATGCTCTGGAAAAGCATACATACCCTTCCTCCGATCGCAATAACCCTTACCGACTGTCGTAACGCTCTTTCGATCCCTTTGGATCCCCCTCCGACGCGATTATCGCAGTCGGAGGTCGGAAAGGTAATGTGCCTTGTTGTTGTTTCTCCCCGATGGACGTCCCGCCGATGCCTTTTCGCAATTGGCGTATCGCAAATACTATATGCCACATATATATGGCCCCTCACCTCTTAGCCGATGCGATATCGCGAGATCGGCAATCGGCGGTCGCAAGAGTCACACTTCCAAAATGCATGTCCCTTCCCTTTGCTCCGATGCGACATTACCATAGCATTAAGAGAATATATCGCATCGAAGATCACAACATTTCAGTTACGGTATCGCTTCGTAGAAACATATAAGGCACCGCACCATGTAGCATCCTGCCATGTCACCTCGTTGACGTCATCCGTCGTACCAGGACCCACCGCTGATGTCACTTGCTAAAGAAAGGCTTGCAAGGGCGAAAATGCATCTTAGGAGGCCCGAATGCAAATTTTGAGGCAGTATTTGATGCGCGATTAGCGCTAATCGCGCATCGCTACGGGAAATAGGCCATATTGGGGAATCTTTTGGGAATCTTTTGGGAATCTTTTGATTCCTCACCCATTTTTGCACCGAAAAGGGCAGAAAAGGCCCGATTTTGCATATTTTAGCATACCAGAAGAAAGAGAGAGACCCGGCTCAGGCATTAAAGAGTATTAGAATAGATGTGAAGCCAAAAACCATGTCAAAGAGTATCAGTGTTGCAGCGAAGTGTATCAGCAAAGATCTTCTTAGAGCTCGACGCGAATGAAACATTAAAAGAAAACCTTGAAAGTCATGAAGCAGTTAAGGAACCATTCAAAGCTCATCATCACAATGACTGCACATTAAAACTCACATCAGATCAGTGGACCAGAACTCCAAGCGCAGTTATTGCAGAACCATTGCACCAGGTCACCATGTGCGGCTACCCTGCTCCATATTCCTCTTGTGATCAAGAAAGCCTACCCACAGTCCTACTCCTTGACTCCATGCCCAATGGTTTGAAACTTATCACTCTATGCCTGCTTCTCTGCTCGAATGCATCTTCCTTCCCTTCAAACACCATCCAAACCTAGAAAAAACCCACTAAACCCAATAGCTAGCCTAAAATCATAATCAACAAAGCTAAATCATCAAGAGGGAGCCCTCTCTAATTACAGGTGGGCTAGAACCTGTAATCCAAAGATTGGTTTGTGGTTACCTCGGCCGTATCCCTTCAAGATCTTAGGGACAACCTGAGTGATAACACCTAAGATGAGGTAGAATATACTTAATTGAAGGTTCTTGTACTTGCTATTTTCAAGTAGTAGTTGCTTTTTGAGATACATCTTTTTCATTTCTATTTTGTTGGGTGCTTGAGTTGAAGCTAATTAGAGTGTTGGTATTTATTTGTAATCTATGTTTGTTGTTTTAATTTTAATGTTATTGGGTTGTTAATTAGAGTGATGGCATTGCTTTGTCATCTATTTTTTTAATTTTAATGTTATTGGGTTGACTTGTTCTACCTTGATTTATCTTGTAGAACAACCCTGATTCTTCTTGGTAACATGCTTTCCTTGCTTCTGTTGTTATATGTTCATTTATGTTTCCTTTTTCATTATGTGTATTTCAATATGCTTAACTGTTTTCTTGGAATGTGGGTCTTATTATCTTCCCACGTGAGGTACAATACACTATATTCAAGTTTCTTGTACTTGTTCTTTTCAAGTAGTAGTTTCTTTTAAGGATACATCATTTTCATTTCTACTTTGTTCGGTGCATGAGTTTGAAGATAATTAGAGTGTTGGCATTGATTTGTCATATATTTTTGCTGTTTTAAATTTAATGTTATTGGGTTTATAATTAGAGTATTTCCATTACTTTGTAATCTATTTTTTGTGTTTTAATTTCAATATTATTGGGTTGACTTGTCCTACCTTGATTTATCTCATCGAAAAACCTTAACGCTTCTTGGTAACATACTTTCCTTGCATTTGTTTTTATATGCTAATTTATGTTTCCTTTTTCATTATGCGTAATTCTTTTTTCTTCCCTATTTTCTTGGAACATGGGTATTATTTGTAGGTTTTAACCTCGTATAGAAATTACCTACATACGAATTCTAAAACACAGAAAATAAACAATGAGAGAGAATAACACATAAAACACATATACCCAGATTTTCCCCTGGATCCGTAAACTAGGACTACCAGCTTGATTTTCCATTACGTTCCTTTCAATGTTACAATACATATTTATACATGTTGAAGCATCTAATACCATGGGCTGAAAACCATCGTGTCCAAAAACATGGACCAAAAACCATCAAGTCTAAAACCACATGTGAAAAATCATGCACAAAAACATAGGTACACTTGCCAAACCTAATATAGGGTCCAAAAACAAAAATTTTTGGGGCATAGAGTGGGGTTACCTGCACCCCTCAAACGACCTGTGACTCACCCTGCTATGCAATCAATGCAACGAAGGGGGGCTCCATCCCCTTCTAACCCCTTGGTTAACTACGTGGGCTAGTCGTGGAAAGAATATAACACAACCCAACATTCTCCCACTTGTTTTTTCTTTCCATAGGGGGGCACAAGAGAACTTACTCATTTATCGAACCCTACAATGCCCATTATTTCTCTACACTATGAGAACTTCTGAGAGATCACAAATTTTGTCAATGCATCTGCAACATTCTTCAAAGTGTCCACCTTTACGAGCAACACCTTTTTGTCTTCTATAATATACCTCACAAAGTGATACTGAAAATCAATGTGCTTTGTCTTTGAATGATATGCAGGGTTCTTTGCCAAGAAAATTGCACTTTAGCTGTCACAGTCTATCCTTATAGCTCCATGTACTAACTCGACAGTTGAGCACAATATTTGTAACCAAACTGCCTCCTTTCCTGCACGTGTGGCTGCCATGTATTCTACCTCTGTAGTTGATAGTGCCACTATAGATTGTTTCTTACTCATCCAACTGACTGCACCTCTAAATAGGTTAAAAACATACCAACTTGTAGATCTTCTCTGATCCAGATCTCTAGCCCACTCTGCATCAACAAAGCCATGAATATCCAATAGTCTCTCCAATCCTGGTCTTCCTTGATAGCACAAACCAGAATCACTAGTGCCACACAAATACCTGAAAATCCGCTTCACTGCTGTCCGACGCTCCTTCCCTGGTTTTGACATAAGCCTGCTCAATACTCCCACTACATGCATAATGTCTGGTCTATTACAAACCATTGCATATATCAGGCTACTGAATGCACTTGCATATGGAACACAGGACATGTCCTCTTCCTCTTATTGTGTCTTGGGACATTGTTCGATAGATAACTTTACACCTATAAGAATAGGAACATTCACTGGTTTACTATCCTGCATATTAAACCTCTGCAATATTGTCTCGACACACTTCCTCTGGTTTAACCAGAACTTTCTCTTTTTCTGATCTCCTTTAATTTCCATGCCCAAAATGTAGTTTGCAACAGCAAGATCTTTCATGTCGAATTTGGAGGAAAAATGGGTCTTCAAATCCTGGATAATTTCTTTGTCATTTCAAACCAGCAACAAATCATCCACATACAAGACTAGATAAATAACATGGTCAACAATTAATTCAAAATACACACATTGATTTGCTTTTCTTTCGGTGAAGCCAAGTCCCTATATAAATGTATCAAATTTTTGATACCACATCCTTGGTGATTGTTTTAACCCATACAGAGACTTCTTTAACTTGCATACTAGTTCTTTCTTACCCTTCACCGCAAAGCCTTCAGGTTGCTTCATGTAGATCTCCTCTTCCAGATCCCCGTGAGGAAATGTTATCTTCACATCTATATGTTATACCTCAAAATCAAAAGCAACATCAACATATAAAAGTAATCTAAAACCTTGGCAATAGGAGAAAAAATATCACCAAAATCAATTCCAAACACCTGGGAATAACCTTTTGCTACCTACCGAGCTTTGTATTTCTCCACCTTTTCTTCTGTGTTTTCCTTCTTCTTGAACACCCATTTTCTTCCAATGAGTTTCCTTCCAGCCGGCAACTCCACCGGATCCCAAGCCTCATTTTTGTGCAAAGATGCCATTTCATCAACCATGGCCTCTTTCTAGAGTTCTCCATCCTTTGAATCTACTGATTCCTTCACAGTTTTGGGATCATCATCAGTAATAGATAAAGAAAAATTTTAACAGAAAGAAGATGTAATATACCTTTTTGGCTGCCTTCTCCCTCGAAGTGATTTTCTCACACGTGGAGTTTGTGGCTCTTCATCTTCTGATTCCTCCTATGCTATAGAGTCTGATTCTTCCTCCTTTAGCTCAAAATCTATCTTCTCACATTCCTTTGGTTGGACTTCATGTTTAATAACATCTTTCACCTATGCAGGGAAACAATTGTAGAATTGAGATTTCTGTGATCTGTCATAGTTATAAGAAGAGCTTCGGCGTAAATCACATAAAAAAGACCTTTGTCGACGCGTTTCGAACCAACTGTGTGGTTCATCATCAGGACAAGTTGAAGAAACAGATCTGGCCTAGCAAGTTAAATAGACTGAGCAGAGACTCCAACGGCTATAAAACAACTATTTTTAATCCTAGGACCCAGCCCAACTTATATTAAGGGTGAAGGATCCTGTTAACCCCAAGGACATGAAGGGTGTTTATCTGATTCCTTGCTCCTGTGGGACGCCCTATATAGGAGAAACAGGGCGCTCCATCCAGCAGAGAATTTGCGAGCATGCAACTGACCTGAGGCATGGAAGAACAAAATCCTCAGCCCTAGCAGAGCATGTGGACAAG